>JACSZP010016260.1:0-13157 GCA_016161895.1 Pinna nobilis | reverse complement strand
CGATTTTGTCTGTTGTTGTCTTATTCTTTTTGGAATGCCCCTTAATATCTTCTGTTTCACCCGTTTTAAGATGCCCTATTTGGCCATGGTTGTGTCTGCGTTTCGATTTTTAGCATGTTGATTGTCCATTGGTATCATATACTATCACCTTTTTTATCTTTCGTCCTTTATGTTTTTGGAAGTATGTGTTACACATGTATACATTTACTTGTTTTTGACCATTAAGTTGGTTTGCCGAAGGGAGATAAACAAAACATAATTTCTTAGTAGATTATCTGAGTCAAGACAATAACAAATTGCCTCAAGAAGTGAGGTAGATAGTAAAGTAACTATTATTTGTTTTCTTCATCTCTATTTAGAAATGCCATTGTTAAATGACCCTTTTGTATAAAATGAGTTTTATGATTGATTCTTGTACTTTGCTATCGCATTTTAAGTTCACCACGTCATCAATGGAAACACGGTACAGACAGCAGTTGAAAAGCCCAAGATAACACAATTGTCACTAGTAATGAAATTTTCATTTTTGACAGTTAAACACACCATGGTTCACTCTGGTATGTCATTGGAGTATTCCTTTTATCCTAAAAGATAAGAAATATAACGACAATACAGAAAATCAACCAAACAATGTTTTGACATTTGATAGGCATTTTCGATGACTAAAATAATTATATATCTCTAAATGCTTTTTCCAGGGATGAATAGTAGGAGTGGCATGCACAAGATTTAATACATCTGGAGACAGATCGTAAAATGTCAGAATTTAGCCAAAGTAACTGTATTGCCAAAGTCTTCGATTCGTTCCGAAAGAGTCGAGTTTGATTCCAGGTTGTGACAAACTCTGATCGTTAGCGTAAATTCTTGGCAAGCTTATATTTGGCACATTTTGTGTAATTATACTTAGTTTGGGTTGGTTGATGATCCACGGAATTCCCTTTTAAAGTAGGGTTGAAGAATTTGTCATGATTGACCCTTCCTCCTTAGTTTGTCCATGTCACATGCAGCCTTAATAGAACCGACACAATCTAAGAAGGAAACTTCCGAAAAAAAGAATAGGCCCTGGATTCCAACAAGAAGTTGCGGAGGACTGGTATCAATTCTTATATTTAAGACCCGTTAAACAAGTGGACATCAACTCTCGCAAGACTCAATCGAGGAATAATACGAACGTTTTAAAAAATAATGTTATTTCTTTTTTACATTTCAATGCATGGTATTTTATGTAATTTCTTCTTTCACGTTTTGTAGTATGCAAACATAAAACGTTATGTAATTTATTTTAAAACGTTCAGTCTGGAAAACTGAGACTAAGATCGAAGTAAGGCTTGATTTTTCCATTTAAAAGTCCCATAATTTGGACTTTATAAGCACTAGGCTCTGAAGCATATTATCCCTATAGCTAATCAACGTTTCCTTTCTGGTGAAATAATTCCTGTAAATAAACTTATTCGTCCGTTGCTTTTCATTAGTAGTCAAATACACTCCGATTAGAGGCTGCTTACTTCCGGAGCGGCAGGGCGATATAAGCAATTTTTTCAAACTTTCATCACTTAGAGTTGGCTGTTATCATGGCATCAATGTGATCAATTATTTGAAATAATTAACGCTGAGGGGATTGATGCATTAAGGGAAAAAGCATACACTGCCTTATGAAAAAACTATCTATTGAGGTATCATTATAAACAGGAATAATGATTAATGAATGTGATTCTACTTGCCAGGACTTTGTATAACTATATTGATTTACTTTTAACCTCATGGCCGAAGGTTCAAGTGCTATCAGCAGGATTCCAACCACACAGTCAAATTAAAGCAAAATGCTAAACAATCATAAATTGGCTTAAAAATATTTTCTTTTTTGTTCAAAGGATATCACTAAACATTGTGTGATGCCCAGGTAAGAATCATCTCTGTGGCAATATACTGGTAAAATAAAGATAATATCTATTCTTCCTTACCTACATCAGTTTTAAATATAATTTTGATCAATGAAATTTCAATTGGCTCAAGTAAATCTTTTTTGGCTAAACTTTGGGCTAAAAAATTTGAAACCCTGGCTTGGACCCTGTAGTAGGATACTTTTAGCTCGACCTGCCCTTCCTTCGAATAAGACCAGTACAACAGTTGATTTTGGCACGTTGCAGATCCCTCACTGCTTAACGATCCTATTGACAAACCTTTGAAGTCCTTCAAAGGCATTTAGTGAAATATTTATAATGTATTTGTTAACAGTATTTCAGTGGGACACTAAACAACATCACAACAACAGTTATCCCATTATTTAACTGTCGGACTCGGTATAGACCCATACGTTACTTTGAAATCTGTATAAATATGTCAAATATTTCACTAAATTTCTAGATTAGATATAAATGTTGCAAATTTTTTTCGACAGTTATAGAAATATGAATTTTCAAAATTCACAAAGTGTAAAGTATGTTACAGTTTGATAATGAATTTATTTTCGGTACCTTTTAATACTTAGGACAATAATTGCTAAGTATTTGTTATTGCTTTTGTGTCTTTATTGTTAAGAACAAGAAATAAGGTATGTCAACGAGAGAGAGAGAGAGAGAGAGAGAGAGAGAGAGAGAGAGAAAGAGACACTACGGTTTTATAAATGGTATTTGCCTTCTTCTGTACGCCGTTATTCACACATTTGTAAGCACCAGTATTCACTTTGGATTGTTTATATCAAACTGGAGCGAATTCCTCCAAATGTTTCTACAATCAAATTTTTTGGCTTATATCAGGGTTAATCAGGGATAAGCTATCGAACTCCCGATCTATATTCAAGTGTTATATGAAGTTGAAGCGCTCTAAATCTTCCCGAACGTTTTTGTAGTAAGGTCTTATCTATACAGACATCAAAAGCGTTTGTTATTGCTTAAACATTATCTACAAATTGCTTTGTCTCGTCAAGTGAGAAATGTTTGATAAAAACGGAAAAAGATAGAAAATGAAATGCAATTTCATTGTCAAGAAATATATATTTCATCACTGTTCTTTGTAAAATCCTATTAAAACATATCTACAATTATTAAACAAAAACATCAAAAAGTGTTGTTTTACGACAGTTATTATTATAACTTCAACATTTTTGAAAAAAATTCTGCATTTCAATTTTCTGTTGTTACAATCCTGTCTGAAACAAGTGGAATTTTTGTGCTCTAGGGAATAAGGATAGATGGGGAATGTCGGACTACAATTGTTTGAAAACATTACTTTTAATTGTTTCTTATCTCATGTCTTCAATGGTAAGCAGCCTTGTTACTTAAAAAGAACATCATGTGGCGATGCTGTTTCAGCTGAGATATCGATGATGATAAAAAAGAAATTTAAAAATAACAAGAATAATGATGACAAATAAATAATCAAAAAAGTTCAAATGTTAATAATAATAATAATAATGATAATAATAATTATAATAATAATACGTATAATAAAAATAATACGTATAATAAAAATAATACGTAAAAAAAAATGATAATAATGATAATAAAATAATAATAATAATTATAATAAAAGTGTTATTACTACTTCTTCAACAACAACTACTACAACAACTTCTACTACTACTTCTACCACTACTATTACTACTAATTTTAATAATAATAATAATAATAACATAAGATTGTAATGATAACAATGATTATTTAATATTTCATATAATACTAAAATGCAGTTATGCAAGCATACGTAGCTCGACATCTTTTCCCGATTTTTAAGGTTTGGTTTACCCATATTTCCACTGACTTATGGTACACAGACAAAAGAATTGTTCATGAGTGATAACGCATCATATATCTAGCCTTTTTCATCTTATATCTTGTATACACTAGCGATCATTGTCTTCTTTGAGAACATTGCCTTTTTAAGAACACTATGGTCCGATAGTGTAGTCTTAAGATCGAATTTGTCGTCAATCAGCAAAGGTAGGGCACGCTAGAAAATGAAAAGACAAGAATGATTTTTTTTATCTGAGCAGAGGTCTCATTTATCTTCAAATAATAATACAAAGGTAGTTGTCTGATGGAAATGTTTTAGTATTGATACCACCTTTATCAAGAAAAAAAAGCAAATAACTCATGCCGACGAGTAAACATATTTCCACTTAAAAAGACACACGGATTCACGACAATACAAGTTTAGCCTACTAATATTGCTTTGGTCATTTGAATTTAATCAGGAGGCCATAGTGTTAACAAAAACAATAGTGTCCGGTCTCCTTGCTGGTCTTAAATGTGAGGTTCCCCTTTATTTTTGCAAATATTAGAACTGGCTGTATGTGTAACAAACATGAATGTATTGAACAACATAACATACTGCATTATTATTTTTATAAACGTTCCTGTTTATATTTCACGGCTGTTAACTTGGGCTGATTTGTTATGACTTTGAAGCAATAAATGCATACCGTGTAAAACATTACTAGGAAACAAAAAGAAATTTGTGATTTACAATGAACGATTAATGGGTTTGTGTTATGCAGTATTGCTGTACAGATTGTATTTCATGGGGATTCAGCTGATATTGGACGCGTTTTAAGGAGATAAATCAAACAGGGTCATGAATGCGAATTTCATTATCCAAGATACCAGCACAATTTGTATTGTTTTTTTGTAACTCGACAATATCTCGTTGGTATTGGCACTTTATGGAATATATGTTGGGGTCTTCAAATCTAAGCTCATGCTCAACGCGTAAGGCGATTGAACAGTGGTCCGATCTCTATTGAACCTTCTGTGACATGAAAACATGGTGTTAATGGTCCCATTTTGGGTATACATATGATCTTTATCGCGCGTGCAGACACGGGAACATTGTTGTAAAATACCTTACTTTAGTTATGAACTTTATCGCACATGCAGTCACACGGGAACATATGGGTTGAATGTATTATTTGAACAACTAACACAATTTATTAAGGTGTTGCGATCTTAATCAGATATGTAGAGGCCGCTGCCACTCGAGGCGGCGAGAGTAAAAACCACTAAGTCCATGGTTACAAATGATGACAATGGAAATAATGTGAAAGGAATTTATCCCTATAAGGGTCTCAAGATATGAAAATTTGGTGAATATCGGACAAACATGATCGTTGGGGAACCCAGAGTAAGGAGTCCTAAAGCATTGAGATACCCCGGCTGTCAGCTAACTGATAATGATATGGGTACTTATTTACCCGTTTTCTCTATCATATGAACGAACCTGAATACATGTCAGTTGCATTTGGTCGGGCATGAAAAATTGACTTTGTTTTCTTGTATAAAATATATTTTGTTAATTTACTCGAATTGATTAGATATCCCTTTGAAGGTGTCAAGGTATTATTGGACAACATTTATCTTTTAAGTAATAGAAACAAGAAACCAACAAAGAATTAATATCCGTTATCTGGCTTCTGCGATACAGATGTGTATGTAATCTGTTACTTTCCCATGTTCGTGTTTACAATTAAGGGAAAAGTAAGATATATGTGAAATTCTGATCAAAATATCTGTATCAATGAGAAAGTCGTTATTGATTTCTTGGTTAGGGCATGAAATAGATAAATATCAATACAAATTGATCTTTAATGTTCGTCCTGCTTATCAGATTAGGGAGAGTAATAAGTACTTCTTTTCTTCATTGAAACTGAACTCAAACAATATCTTCAAGCTTTAGTTTTTTTTTTTCGTTTGTCATTTGAAAACTACCTCCCACAGCAGGCCTATCATTGACACATTCACAATGTGAGAAACGAAGACAAAACAGAGGCGATAAGACAATGAATCATTTTTATCTAAGCAATATATGGCACAGAAAGAATATCAGATCGAAATCCATTAGGATAGATATCCTGCTATCTTTGTTTATTATGTTATTCTTTCGAAGCTTTTAAAACTTAAAAATGTTAAATGAATGCCAGAATGAAACTCGTTTTATCATCAGTTGAACAACATGCAAGTGTAGAAAAAAACAAAACAAAACAATAAAAAACAGTCCCGTATTAAAGCACGAAAAGGCAGAATAGTCATGAAAATGTTATAAACCAGTCCTAATAAGCACGACAGGCTGGGTAGTGTTAACTTGAAAAACAATCGAATTGTTTATTTCAATCATTTTTTAACTGAAAACTCTAACTACGTAGATCGATGGTATCACTGCGTCACATTTATATGAATGTAGGTCACAGAAAAGGAGTAACAAAAAAATTGTAAACTTTAATACCGCGGTAAAGTGTTGAATAAGTTTAATATTCGACTCATTTTCTTCAATTCCATGTTTGTACATAACTTTTGTTTTTGAGCCGCATTAATAAAAATACATTATGTGTTCAACTTTACTGAAAACCAATATTCTTGCACTAATCTTGACAAATTTACTCTTATATCATCAGAATGGTCTGCGTACAATGTTTACGGTATAGATACGAAATCAAAGTCCCCCAACAGCTGCTGACTCGATTATCCACCTGAAATAGGTTTAAACCCAAGATTAATGCTGAGGCATAAAACCAAATTTAGTTTGTTTGCTGTGGAATACAATCAAGAATCTCTATTTACCACTTCATTCCTTCCCTGTCTCTAAAAATTAACTTATAACAGTTCATTAAACTCTAAATTATTTCCTCAAATTTTACCTTGAAGGTCTATTAGTTTCCTCATAACACCTTTCCTCTACATTTCTTTTCATTAGAACACTTGAAGAGCTCTGAATAATTAGGAATCTTTAAAGCGGAATTCAATTTGCGTCTAGACAGATTTCTGCATTTTCCTATGATCTAACTAGTGTTGTGTATTTGTTGTAATTAATTCTACTGAGAATTACACACTAACGGTTTTGTTTCTATGCCTAACAATTATGCAACAGCATTAGAAAAGGGGGTTGTATTTTGGTTTTTATAATGCAATAATTATGTTATAATCTTATCGAAAAGAAACAAATTCCTATATGCTTCTAGAGTTTGGTAGACGTATAATCACGGGTAACAAATAAGTTTATAACAATGTGCTGACGTGAGACGAAGGAGGAAATTATTATTGACGTCAATTCATAGGAATACAGTTCCTGTTAGGGTGTTGTTGTTTAACGCCCCACTCAAGGGTCATTCACTCGTATGTAGATTGTGGTGCCATAGGTGAAAGGCTTCAAAAAATTAGACCTATTGTCATACCAAAAGATGTGTGATATCTAGTAAAAGATCTCGGTTTTCACTTTTATGCCCAAAGGGCGGGTAAAGCAGGTTGGTGTTCAAACTCAAGACCTCATCACTGATGACAAACACTCTACGGTGGTATAAAAATACACCGATATACTGATACCAAGCAATGCTGGCTATGATTATTCGGACTTACTCAGCTAAAGGTCAGAATAAAACTGATAGTGTCCGATATTTTTATACGATGCTCTTTTGCTCTTTTCGCGAATTGGTTGTCTGATAACGAGGTCATGTTTTCACGAATGTCAGGTAAAGTTATATGTTCTATAAGGATAAGTGTATGATATCTAGTGAAAAATCAAGTTTCACAAGAAAAACTATCGCATGATTTAAGCAAATAAAAAACTGAATAGAACCGCATTTTCACAAGCTTAATTTTAATATGCAATAACGTTAAAATTAATTCGTCCCAATGTTTATTATATGGTAGAATGTTACTGGGTGTTACTGAATAAATGTTATATTTTGGCTTATACGATGTACGAACCTTCACGAGTAAAAGACCAATTTGGGCCATTTAGGTGATCGTGGATGTGTTTTTGCAAGTGTAGCTTTAATTTTATACACAATATATCTATCAATACAAGGAATCATGCTTTTCTGGAAAGGAGAAACCTTAAGACGATACAGCCGCAGGTTGAAGGACGATAAAAGTTACAAATATCTTGTTCTCCACTCGTGATCAGATTAATATAGAAGGCAGCTTTGTTGCAAGTATAATTGAGCGTCTACGAATGCAATCCACTTGATATCAACATGTTTTCTCAAAGATAGTTGAGTCTGAAAATTCATTAAGCTGTAATATACAGAAAAAGGAAGGGAAGAGGCATGTTATCTATGATTTATAGTCTTGTTGTGCTATTGTTTAATTTCCACTAAAGAAATCTCAACTCAGCGATGAAGGGCTAACGATTGAGGCCTTTACCCGGTACGATATACTAGTGAGTAGAGAGAGGACCGTAACTCGCCGACGTCTACTATAACAAGCGAGTTCAGCTTTTACTACTGCAGTCTGATAAAACTAAAAGTTTAACCCCTTGGTACAATTTGGAGCACAGTATCAGGTATTCATAACTTGACTTGCTGCCTCCCTCTAGCGAAGAGATCTTTGATCATGTAGAAATACCCCTTGTAGGATCTGATAGCCGTCTATTTCATATGAAATATCCATATATCTTTGTTATCGAATTTCATCCCAGAGCAACTATGGATTTTGACGCTACACAATCATCAGAAGATGAAGTATGTCCCCCTTCCACACACACTCTTAAATTATTCATAATGATGTTCTAGAAATTTAGAAGGCGCAAATATTGATTGAAAGAAAAAACTATATAATTTGCGAACAAAGAATAATAGAGCTATCGTTTTTAACATGTAGGAAACATCTCGAAGTGAAAGATTCGTTATATCATAAGTATTATATATAAGTAGAAGTATCCAATTTGGTATAAAAGAAATCTGAGATTCTGTTCAATGTGTATCAAACATAACTTTTCCCTTGACTTCGAGGGCTGAAGTATTATTGAGGTATGAGGAAACTTTGAGAGTAAGAGTACTTCATCTGAAAGAATTTTTTCTAAAAAAAAAAGATTTTATTTCAGTTTTTGATGTCTGAAACTCTAATATCAAATAATTGCATCATCTTCTTTCTGAAGTAGATTTGAAGTTGCATTATCAATTTCCCCTACAGAGTTCTTGGAATATAATATATATGGCTTCGACATTATTCAGTGATGCTATAGATTTCATCTGCGTCTGTATTTACAATGTGTCTGTATTCATGATTGACAAATTTCAGATCATCCAAGTATAATAAACCTAAAGAAAAGATGAAATCATTGTTTGTACTGCACGGTCATCTTGCTAACGTATATTATACCAGAAAAATTGTGCAATATTATGTCTAAAACTTCGATATGATGCCGTAATGACATATTGGTCGACTGAGATATCCAGTTAAATGTTCCATTAACAATTATTCTGTTTTCGAATAACAGATTCCCAGACATCAGAGGATTATAAGTCTGAGAAGAAAATCAAATTTGTGTTCCAGCTCAGAGCTGGTGATTCAAATGATGGCAGAAGATAAATCAAGTGCGAATTGTCACTTTCACTTACAATTAGGCTTCATCCTACTTTTACATTTATTCCTCTCTCATTTTTTCTTTTTGTTACACATTGTCGTTGTAACAAACCTGCTTGTTTGCAGGTGCGTGTATATAAACAGTTATAGAATAAACTGCAAACTAATGTAAATACTTATTTCAGTCAGTTTGTAAATAGAGATTACACAACAAGTTGGGATTGATTATCATGTTTATCCAACTCGAGTTAGTAAATTTTCAAAGTTTCAAACCGCGAGCTTTAGCGAGCGTTTTGAGACTTTGAAAATTAACTAACGAGAGTAGGATAAACATGATAATCAATCCAAACGAGTTGTGTAATTTGTTTCTACCTTAACACTACATTATTTTGCAAATCAAAATATTGAAAACGTCAAAAAGAATTATTTTTCTTCAATTCCAGCCATAATGTAAGCCCACTCAATGTATTGTGACGTCAAATATAATGACGTCAATTGATGACGTCATAATTGAATTTCCTGACGTATCAGCCGATCAAAACGCTCGGAAGACGTTAACCACGTGTGGTTTATCGATTATATTTAATCAACTGCAGCCTCGATCATACAGTCGTTTTACAATGGTTAAACTACGCGTGTTATGGTAGAAATTATAACTCTGCTAGGATTCAGACTCTAGGCCACTTGATTCAAAGGAGTATGACTCAATGGTGCTGTATGCTGTGGATACTCATCTTACTACATTACCCATCTCACTAAAGAAACCTCGCACCAAAGACAGCTGAGTCAGTGTTAAACCTGATACACCTCAATGGTGAGATATCCACATTAGTTAGATCAAGTTTTGACAGTCATCTAGGTGGTCTTAGCAGTGAGGTTCCATTATGTTCCAAAAGAGCTCAAGCACTTATGTAGTATTTTCAGCACACAGATGTAGTTGATTCAATGACCAGTGTTTAACTGCCGTCTTGATATTTGAACTACTGGTTTAGTTACAGTAGAAAGTCTCTTTTCAGGAGGCTATCTGATTAGATTTGGAAAGCAGTTCAACAACACAGCACACAACATCTCTTAAGTGATCTTTTCTATAAACTTGGGATGATGGAGATGAATAAGTTTCTTAATACTGAACTAAGACATAAAATCATAGATTTACTTACCACAAGTTTATATGTTTCTGCCTTTACGACTAGACTGCATAGTTTCTGCATAAGTGGAATGAGATCACTCTCTGAGTACGAGCTGTAGTGAGTCAGTGTGTCCGTCTGGAAAAAGGAAATAGCTTTGTGATAAAATTTGTTGCAGGTGAATTGTTTCTGAATACCCGATTTAAGAATCTCGAGTTACATAAGATGTCATTATTAATGGGTGAAGAGCTTCAAATTTGGCCTGTCATTTAATGCCCACTCAAGAATATTTCACTCGTATGGAGACATCACTGTGTCGGTAAAGGGTGACAAATTTTTGCCTATGCTTGGCACTGCTCGCCGTAGAGCATTAAGGGTTCTTTAACATGCCACCATCTACAGTGACACGGGACCTCAATTTTTACTGTCTCATCCGAAAGACAGGGAAGGCCAACCGCAGAGTGGCAGAAAGACAGAGACAGCCAACTGCTGAATGGGGCTGCACGGATTCGAACCCTGGACCCTTCAATTCAAAGTCGAACACGCTAACCACTCAGCCACAGAGGCCCCTCAAATTTGGCCTGTAATTGGCACCATGTATATCACTCTTCATTGCATCCAGCCTGTATGTGCCTAGGATATTAACCTACCAAGTTGCAGTATCTAAATACATGAACTCTGTCCATATAAATACAAAACGCACAATTGTTTTCAAATCACAAGTGTGATATATGTATCTCTTCAGCTAAATCTAAAAATTGAGTCCTTTGCTCAGGAATCCTAACAACTTAATGACCAGCCATGGTTTTGTAAGAAGTTTCCTTACCCATTTTGATCCATCCAGTAATCGCATTGAAAGACAAAGGGCAGAAGCTGCAATTTGTGATGGGTAGTATTGTACCATGTCATACTCCACTATGGTGAGCTCCATTAAGTACTTGGCTAACGTGTGCTTGTTGGCATCAACCTACAATATCAATAAAGAATAAGTATCATTGGAATATGATTTTTTTTTTGCAATATCTGTACAATCTACATAATGGTAACAGTGTTCACACCATGGTTTAATTTTTTTTTTTAGCCAAACTGAATTTATTCGAGTCAACTAAATTTCTATGGAGCAAAACAATGAATAGTCTGAAGCAGTTTGGGAAGATATTAGATTTTACCTGTATTTTACAATATATTACCTCAGGGATGTTTTTCATCCGTCACAAAAATCTGCGAGATCACTTTAGCAAAAGATTTAGCCAAAATCAATTATTGAGTCTATTTCTAAACTTTTTAGTATTTTGCTAAAATTTCACTATGTGTTGTGAACCCTGAGTAAACAGAGCTATTATTATGGCTGGAGTTGGCATGGAAATAGCACTGAATTATGGTGACATTGTTTCAATAATACGAAATTCCAAAGAATATATTTCAGGCGATTCTTATTACATTTGATGACTGAGTAGATTTTGTTGTTGATTGTAGTGTACATTACGGGCATAGTATCCCCTAAATGAGAAAACACATATAGGTAGGCTTGAATATAAAACTGTCCATACATTTTTGTACTTAACATAAAAAAATGACATAGCTTTATTTCTTAGGGCATGGTAGAGCATAGGTATATTTATGATTGCCACCCCTACAGATGTCAAATGATAGTTTCTATAACACAGAAAAGGTGAAAAGAACTCCAAGGAAATAGGTGAAATATTATTACAACTTAATTACCGATACAGAAAAGCAATGTTTATTTTACAATTGCTAAATGCCCATTATGGCTTTGAGTTTTGACATGCCTTTTCAAAACATGTTCAGTGCTCTGAGTAATATTTCATGTGGTAAATGATGACCAATAAAGATTTCTGTCCCATTTACAAACTTTTGGATGTCATGCACACAAAACTTCATTGCATCCGCGATTTCTTCCTAGCCAGTAGATCTCTGTATGCTTCTAACCCTGTAGCCACCCTCAGAACAAACAATATACAATACTTTATCACTGTACCTGGCCTGCTTTGGAATTCCTACGTAAGAAATGTAGACACAAGGGTTTTCCCATGCTGAAGTCCAGCGTCTTCAGGACCAGGGCCTCCATCTCCCGAATGTCTTTCTTTGTGTATGCATTGTCTGTTATGTACACAAAATCGGCCACTTCTGGGGCGTACATCTCTTCGTACTTGGATGCTATCAGCATGGCTGTAACACCAACTAGCTGAAGCTTGTTCCGAGACACAGGATGAATCTATAAAGGTAAAAAAATAAAACATATTATATGTCTTTGAGAAATTTTTTTTTACACTGTACAGAATTACAGGGTACCTTAATTAGAGTTTTACTCAATTACAGATTTACTATCAGCCATTTTTTCATTTCATTGGAACCCTTTATTTAAATGGAAAATTTCATAGGAATATGACCCATTACTACAGCAGATCCTTAATTGGAGAAAATATGGTATATCTCTTACACTTGATGAACAAGATTTCCATCAAAGAAGACAACGAGCTAAACACTTTAACATGGCAGCAGTCTTCAAACTAACATAGTGGGTTTGAAAATAAAATTGGCAGTCATCCTTGTACATGTTGTAAGCTTCACAGTATACAGATATGGACCATATTTATCTTTATAGTCTTTGAGCGGCCAATAACCCCTGTTCTTCCCCCCCCCCCGGGGGAATTTTGAAGAGTATGCTTTTCTGAAAGCCCATAAAAAATGCTATAAAATGAGCCATGTTTGCACT
>JACSZP010016252.1:0-16591 GCA_016161895.1 Pinna nobilis | reverse complement strand
GAGAGAGAGAGAGAGAGAGAGAGAGAGAGAGAGAGAGAGAGAGACGGGTTCAACTTTCAATGATCAATGGGACGTTTTCCTATCTCAAATGTGCCACCGGTGTTTTTATTTCTAAAACATTGGTGATATGTCCTCTTAAATCCGGTTTGAAACATTATGGATATCTTAAACATCATTACAAGTCGGGAAACATATTTATGCATTCGATTGATTACAGTGTTTTGGAAATACATGTATATGTAGTTTACATTGGTCCTCGCCTGTCGTCAAATTTAATACTACCAAGAGACTGGTGTTTATGGTTTCAGCTTTTGATCATTGATGTTTGTTTGGATAAATTGTTATGAACTTTTAAAAAGTATGATGTTCTCAAATTGGACGATAGACGGCAACAAAACCACGCAAAATAGGCATATCAAATTATATATTAAACTCATGTTATACTTACAAGCGGAGAGCGAATCTTGCAAAAAAATGCTTAATATGAACTAAAAGACATTATAACCAACACTCTGTTCCACAAATTTTCGGCCCCTTGGCCTTTATCAAGTGGTCGACGACAGTGACACTAGCTTTTACATAATGTGCTTATTTTTACATCCGTACATATACCATGAAGAGTTTCAATGAAAATGTTTATCAATGTTTATAAACAACGTCACTCAAACATTGATAGACATTTTCATTGAAACTCTTCATGGTATATGTACGGATGTAAAAATAAGTACATTATGTGAAAGCTAGTGTCACTGTCGTCGACCACTTGATAAAGGCCAAGGGGCCGAATATTTGTGGAACAGAGTGTTGGTTATATATTTCTACAAGGAAACTTCCCTTTGGAGGACATTGGATTATATTTAAAAGACATTCATTTTGAATATTTTGTTTTATTTTACAGCAAATTATTTTATTAGTAAAATCTTATTTTCAGATTTGAGCGGGGCCTCCGTGGCCGAGTGGTTAGCGTGTTCGACTTCGAATCGGAGGGTCCGGGGTTTGAAGCCGCGTAGCGCCACTCCGCGGTTGGCCGTCCCTATCTTTCGGATGAGACAGTAAAAACCGATGTCCCGTGTCACAGTTGGTGATGGCACGTTAAAGAACCCTCCCTGCTCTACGGCCATAAGTGCCGAGCATAGGCAAAATTTGTCGCCCTTCACCGGCACACGGTGACATCTCCATATGAGTGAAATATTCTTGAGCGGGACGTAAAACAATAATACAACAACAACAACAACAACTTAGATTTGAGCATTGACCTGCAGCCCCACTTAAATTTTATCAAAATAGAATTACTCATGATAGAATACTTTAGGCTAAGAGTTACTTGAACCAAAGTGGTCCAAACTACAAAATTTTTCAACCTTGGTATAGTTCAATACCCATACTATCCCTAATGCAGAAAATTATTCCTCAAAATGGCGGTTTCATTTTGGACATTTTACAGGGCCTATTTTGAACTTTAGTGAGCCTACTCCTTTGTTCAGATAAATGGTGTATATTTACATTCATGCCTCAAGCATGAGAAACTCTTCATAAATGTAATAAAAAGTGCTAGCACATGCGCATAGCGCTTAAAAACTGATAGATTTTGCAATAACTTCTATCTATAGCTAAAAACTTTATTTCTGTTTAGCACACTGCTTACATAGGGCCTACATTAACTAGGCTATTTAATATTGCATTGAGTGTGATATTAACAAATGTGAAATATAGCACAAAATTCAAAACGGTGCTACAGAACATGGTATTGGTATGGTATGGTATTGTTGTTTAACGTCCCACTCAAGAATGTTTCAATCATATGGACACGTCACCATGTGAAGGTGAAGGGCTACAAATTTTGCCTATGCTCAGCACCGCTGGCAGTAGAGCAGGGAGGGTTTAACGACCAACACCTACTCTGACACAGGACCTCTGTATTTACTGTCACATCTGAAAGACCGGGATGGCCAACCATGGAGTTGTGCTACGTGGCTCGAACCCGGATCTTTCGATTCGCAGTCGAACATGTTAACTACCTGCCCACGGAGGCCCGAACATGATATTAAACTTATCAATCCTGAACAGTGTAAAAATCAAAACACTTCCTCATGTCAAAACTATGAACAATTCACTTCAGTTTGTAAACGACATAATTTATAGAGCATATTCATCCTGTAAAGATAAGTTGATTTGATGTAACGTTGACCTTAACAGCATTGCCTATAATTAAGGTCAAACCAACCCTGAAGTTTTGGAGAATTCTCATTAATAACACTATAAAGGTTATGACCCACAAATATCAATGTTACAATTTGCCGATACATGGACTGGGGTGATTTTTCTTAACCCCTGTGGACTACATTTGCATGGGATACTGGTAGTAAATGATAAAGCCACGGAATCCTATATAAAAGAATTTAGGAATTGCTAATTCATTTAGTTACCAGCTTTATTTTAGCAAATCATCTGATATATCATTACATGTAATCTTGTACATAAATGAAGATGATACATAACATTTTCCAGTTCAAAGTCCTTTGCTTTTTTGCAAACATATACAATCTAACCTGTTTTAAGGGACTCTCCGAGGGAAGGAGAATAAAGATTCACATATGACAGGTGGTTTCTTAATTAAGGTGATTTATATAGGAAAAAAACATTTTGGGAACCACTTAATAAGGTCACATAAGACAGGTTTTCCTTAAATTCAAAGGGTCAGTAGGTTAAGGTAGGTTAGACTGTAACACAAAAGCAATCCAACACCCTCTCTTCAGGTTGCATGTAGTCACTAAAGGTACCCTATGCATATGACATGAAAATATATGGTGATGATCAAGATTTTGAATAAAAAATGACAAATTCTCCTTAAGACACCATTACTCCCAAAAATCCATTCAATTGAAAATGTAATAATCAAACACCATATGCCCAAATAAGATAAAATATAATTCAAGATTAAAATCAATTGCAATAATTTGGGAAATTTTCCCAAAATTTTATTTTTATTTTGGCAAATCAGAAGTTATTCATTTACAAATGAGACAATATTTTGGTGAGAATGCATGCAAGGGTAATAGCCCTTTGTAGTATTGTACAGGTATTACATGTATCTGGATGTAGTATTCATGGAGAACTTTATTTTCATGATTTGGTACCAAAATTATTGCGCAAAGAAATTCACAAAAATGAACAGGACTTACGATAATGGACAAAATATTATATTAAAACAGTTGAAGTTACAAGCTTTAATTAATTAGATATAATTAAGAGAATATATACACAGTATATCATATCACAAAATGATTACATCTCATACCAAAAGTGATTTTTAATCAACACCACTGAACTTAAATTGTGTATCCTTAACTACAAACACCTCCTGGTATATTGAAAAGCAATATGATTATGACATTGGATTGCCACTCAGGCCTGTAGGGTTGGCCTTGTGTGTAGAAGGAATGAGGTTCGAATACCACTGGTGACAAAGCTGAGTCATCAATATATGTGACATATGTTTGTTTGCCTTGTACCTAGCATTTTTATTGGACTTTAAAAACCGAGGTTTCTCAGAGGTCACTGATTAATTCCTCATTATGGCACTAGTTACTAAGCAAAGACCAAATTGACCTATCGCTAAATGCCCGATACAGAACCTTTAGGCAAACTTTGTATCATAACATCACAATTAAATGGCCTGCCAAACATTAGTTTGATAATGATGTCACAATCAATTGACATAAAAAAGCACACGTAGAGCCATGTGCAAGATGTTTTGCAGCAGGTTCAATTATGAGGCTTTTTATTGACATTCAGTGATGTCTTCATATCAATGAAAGCTTTTCAAGTCAGGTGTACATAAATTAAAGGGTACCTGCAATGATAACAGTTTGAAGAAGTCTATTTATCAATAAAAAAAATATTGCAGGTACCCTTAAATGTAAGCTGAGTTGTATGATGTACATAATCTGAGTAAAACCTATATCAAAGCAATCAAAAAGACTTTCCCAAACCATGATTTTAATTTTCTTAAAACATACATTTGTATTTGATTTCAATTTTTGGCATGTCCAAATATCAAACATATAAAATGAAAAGGAATTATAGATACATAAGTTCACAACATAAATGCGAACAAAACTCAACCCTTTCAACCCTACAGGCCATATTAGACTTGTCTAAACAACAGAAAAGAACATTCCATTCAGATTCTTAGGGTTGACAGGGTTAAATGTTCACTCTTCATGGTCCTCTAACCAAGGTTAATACCTCTAAATATCATTCAAACCTCTTCTTAAAGCAACAAATCATCACAAAAATTCTTCAATAAATATTTTGTATTGACTTTATTGTACATGACCTAAACCATCGGTAAATGAAGATTATTTGATACGAAAAAGCACAAAATCATCAAAAAATACTTACATTGACATTATCAAAATCATCAAAAAATATTTACATTGACATTATATCTAAATCCCACTGCCAAAAGTATATGAAAACCCAAAACAATTACACATTAATAATGGAAAAATCATTCGAAAAAAAATCGTCTTCATGGCAAACAGAGTAATTTTTTTAAACAAAATATAAGGCAATAGAAAGCATTTGTGAAGGCAAGAGCCTAGAAATAGAATGACTTTCTAAATAATAGTACAATATGCCACAAAAGATTTCCTTTGACAAGCTTATGTAACTATTTAACATACCATGTAAGACCCATTTGTGCAGGGCTATTGTTTCTGTTAGTGACGGAATGACATTTGGAGATGATATCCCCGCGACAAAGCCATTTTGGTGAGAAGACTAAATAGAGCTATGTGTCATTACCATTGGACATACTAGTCCTGCACAAATATTATTTGGTATTACAAGGTATGTGAATCAGTTCCATTACAAATTGATCTTTCATCTTTCCATTTACCTGATTTGTCGTGGTGATCCTAGTGTTACCATGCCACAACCTTTCAAGATCAACAGAATCGCAGATTTTTTATAGTATTTTGTAACATGAATATTTTCATTGAGTAATGATTTGGTAATATATTGCTATATCAGAACATGACCTCAGCAGTAGATCCTTTCATTGTGTCATCTAAGAAAAATGGGAACATGGAAAAATCAAATTTTGATTAGATTGTTTGACAGACACAGGGCTCATCACATCTTTCAGAAACATTACCTAATACTGGAATTCGGAGTTTAATGCATTTTTCTTCAAAATCAAATTCTAATGAAATCTGAATAACTACCATGAAATTATTTTGTCTGTTTAAATTGGATATTTACAAATTTTCATCTCTGGGATATTTTTTCTTCACTAAATGCATTGCCACTTTTACATGCAAATACTGGTAAAATGACGAAGTCATCAGTATACTAAACCTCAATCTTATAGATCCTCTAACTGTAATAAAGGTGGTGTGACTGGGTGGCAGAATGATATAGACACCTCTAAAAACACAGACGTTATATAGTAACTGGTTGTTTCTGGACTTCATTTCAGGAACCTGCATCATTTTGCCTACCAAAATTACAGGGCCACAATTACAGTGACAGGATCTAATATCTTAAGTGTGCATTACACAAATTCTAATGAAAGCCCACTGACAGGTCAAATCCAATTATCTTGTTCGGAACTTTACTGGACTTGGCCTCTCCGTGCAGTTTAAATACGTTTATATCTAAAGCACACTGAAGATCAAATTCTAACCCTTTCAACACCACATACCAAATTGGACTGGTCTAAGGCAATAGTAAAGAGCATACCATTCTGATACTTCGGGTTGATGGGTTAATCACATTGACTAAAACTTTTCTGTAAGACATCACACAGACTAAGTTTCATATCATGTTCATAATTACTATTTTTTTACAAAATAAATGTTGAAAACAGATATAAATTTTGATTGGGAATATATAAAGCCCAATGTCTGTCACAGACTTGCACTAGGCATGATTAAAACAATTTGAAGCGGTCTCTTATGAGAGACTAGAAATAGCCAAGAACAAAGATTAAAAACAAAGAGTCATCTTCAAAATGTATTCATCTTTGGGTGGGGTTCCAGTGTTATTGGAATCACAGTAGTTGCTTGTAATCTTAGTAAATGAACTTTAAAGAATAACATTCTGAAGACTTTATAAAACTCTCAAAAAATAAATATGAAGAAAAACTTTGACAGCATTCATTCAACCTGTGTAAGACATGGCATATGCCATGATCTACTATCAAAAATCTAAAACAGCAAATCTCAAGGAATGTGTAATTTTTTTTACTTGTTTATATGATGCTAAGATATCATAAATTGCAAACAAAAAATGAAACAAAACGAAGTCAAATATAGAAAAAAAAAATCAATAAAACAGATATATGGTAAAACTTTGATGAGCCGAAGTTTGAGGGACTGTTTCAAAAATTTTGAGAAGTTGGGACAGAATTAATGAATGTTTATCAATTCATTCAAAATTGATTTTGTTTTTTGAACTATGTCAATCTTTATCTTAATTGAGATGCTAAAAGAGAACCTGTATGTAAATAATCCTATTTGTGTTCGTTGCATCTAGAAGCTAACTAGCATACAAAACTTTGATTAGCATAATTGGTGTAAATGAAGATAGGTATTCCAAAGCTTTCATGAATATTCAAATTTTAAGTTTGACTTGCTTGTAGTGAATTTCAGCATTTTTAAGATGAAGAGACTGACAAATTAATTTGAAACTTCAGGAAATTATACTCATAAAAGTTATAGAAAAAGAAAGTATTTTACTAGGATTATATAGGAGAATTATTTGGGATGAGAAATTATTAAAATTATATAAGTTCACCTCATCAAAGTTCTACTGTATTTAAAAACAAGCAAATCTGATTCAATCAATTAATCCAGATCAATCTTCGGGAGGTTATAATCAACCTTTCCTCTCGCCCAATAGCCGGAGTATATGTAGGAATAGATTCAGAATGTCCAAATACAAGTTAACGGAGGCAACAATGTACTCCTCTGGGGACAGCTTGTGCATCATCATGTGGGTGTCGAAAATTATGAAAAGTGAAAACAGAAGAGCTCCTCCCAATGCAATCATTTTATCCATAATTGGTGTTGGAAAAAATAACTGCAAATACAAAAAATGTTATGAAAGTAACGTCTTGTTTCAGAAAATAAAGTAATACAAATGCATGAATGGTCCAAAGGTTGCTGAATTCTATCAACGTGTTATGTAAAACAAGATTGTACTGGATTCCTGAACAAAACACATGCTGGTATGTTAATTAAGCTCTGTGTTTCTTTCCTGCACATATTTCCCCCCTTCTTAATTGTAATCTGTACTATAAATTGTTTGCACAAGAGTGAAAATGCAATCTGCAACAAAAACATTTAAACAAATGCATGCTGTTAAAAAGAAAACATATCATTTAGTCCAGTTTGGTAGGAATCTAACCAAAGTGTAAAATAGTAAGAAGCTCAACTCAATAAACTCCTTTCTTTTTCTTGCTGTGTTCTTATTTAAGGTCCATATCAAGAATATATCATCCATTTAGAGACCTTATACAAATGCTGACCAAAAGCTTTAAATTTTGAAACTACGAGCACGATGGGTTATTGAGTAGTGAGGGCTTTGTAACATGCCAATAAATACTGTGATACAGGACTGAAGAATTTACAGTCTCATCCGAAGGAAAAGTTAGCTGCTTCCTGAGAGATTCAAATCCACTACCCCATCGTCTAAAGATGAGCATTCTTCCAGAGCCAAATAGGTATCCATGATTCTGGTTCTGTTGATTTCTGTGTTTTTTTTTGGTAGGGGTAGGGGGTCCTTTTTCTAGGGATATTTTAACAGATTTCGATATCATTAGTAGTATATTAGAGTGTTTTAGAAAATTCCTTACCTGTAGTAAACCAGCAATTATCAAAACCCACAGACAGGCAAAGAGTCTGTAATACAGGATAGAAAGAGGTATTAGAATAATGACAATTTGCCATAAAATGCATGCAAATGATTGTGTTGTCTATCTGATAGGGTGCATAGGCAAAACAATTTCATACTTTTAAAGTTTTCAAATATTTTGTTATTGCTATATACATACAAGTTCAGACTAGAGCAGAGCTAACAGAAAATAACCAAATAGCAGAATTTGAATCAATGTGTTTTGTAAACAAACTACTTGGCAAAAATGCTGACTAGGCATGCATTGTATATTTTGATATTGCTCATAATAAAAGAATCAAGATCATAGTATATCCTTGAGTCACTAACAAGAATTTTGCCACATCTTATCTCCAACTTACAGAGTATGAAGAAATTTTGAGCAGGGAATCAGTTTTGGCAATTTATGCTTTGTGCCCTTGGCGTTGAAAATATGACCTGAGCTAAAGATAATGACACAAACTTGACACATGGACAACACCTGTGAGATGCTATTGTCCTGACTAAATTGATGGACAGACAGACAGACAAACATGACAGACTAACTGACAAGCAGAAGCCTGTATACCTCACACTTTGTTTGCATGGTACAGTATATAAACAAACACAAAGGAAAAAACTTTGATCCAGTATCACCTGTATACCAACTTATTGATACAGCCTACAACTTAGGCATATTGGACAATTTATATATCTGTATACTGTAAACCAACTTATTTCTGCGTGCGATTTAAATTCGCGATGTTTGCGAATTTTCAACATCGCAAATTTAAATCGCAGCAAATATATTTCGCAACATTCAGGAATATCACGTAAGACGTATACTAGTACATGCAGGATGTCACAATGTGGTATTCATATTATGAAGTACCGGTAGAAATTCCATGTTATCAATGACAATATTTACTCATATTTACTAAATTCTTGTAAAAAATAAAAGGAAAGAAAACAAAATGTTATGATGAGAAACTTTTTATTTTCTAATAACTTATGAAAATATGTCAAAAGGAACAAAACATCCAATCTATACCAAGCGATGTCGTGAACCGGAAGTAGAACAGAACTTAATCAAAACTCAATAATGTAAGACTCGTTGAAAATTACATGAACATAGTTATCATATAGCTAGGTCTCATTCAGACAGTGTCAATAAAATAACTACTTGCGATAAAGACCTGACCTGTACCAGCCAGCTCGAATTATTTCCTTGTCGAGTTTTACGAACTCCCATGCATTTATCATCCAACGCGCATGTGCGGGTTTGATCACGGATAACTTGAGATCGATGTCCAGCTGATTAACCTGTTAACACATGCCGTCCCAGTGTGTACATCTATTTTTAGCAAAAGGTACTTTCCAAGTGTAATGAACTAAACAATGAAACGACAATGGTACAATACGGATTTATTTCGATCGGACATCGCGAAATTTAATCGTCGCAAACATTTTTGTAATGACAAAATCGCATAATTTAGTAGCCGCAGAAATAAGTTGGTTACAGTATTGTTGTTACAGTATTACAATCCTCTTTTGCAATTGTTTATCCTTAGACATAGTTTTCCACTTACCCTGCTCCCCATGAGCTGAAATCTCTTTTACTTTGAAGAGTGTATACGGTAAGACCCAGTGTAACTGCAAAGGTCAGTCCAAATGCTTCCAAAACACTACTTTTTTCATAAAATGTCACTGAAAGCAGAAAGATTATCTTTAAAATTATATGACATTGTCTTTAATGAAAACATAAATTGCAATCGGTTACAGATCTCTCAAACAAATGTGGAAGAGTAACAAGAACCCCCCCCCCCCCCCTGGCAGCAAAGATCAGAAAATGAATTCTATTAACATAAGAACTATGTCAATAAACACGAAATTTGCTAACAACTTTTATTTACATATAAGCATGGAAATAGAATTGCAAGAAGATTCCACGGAAGATACCATGGGCCCATACATATTTCTACCTGTATTTTAGCATATCATCTCAGTCTTTTAAATTCTGATTAAATTTTTGGGTTTGTTTTTTATTTCAACTTTTTTCTCTAGTGAATAAATTCATATTGTCAAAAAAAAATGCCTAAAATTATTTTGTTCCTGGTTCTAGGCCTCGCTTTTTTAATGTTTAGAAAACGTGCAGGGCTTTTCAATTAGAGACATATGAGGAAATTATTCTCTTGCATTAATTCAATGAAAATTAACTTACCAACAACTCCAATGCTGTAGGCTTCAAAAAGAGTCTGTGGAGGAAAAAGAGAAAGTTTACATAAATGGTTTCTGTACAGTTAGTAATTATGACAAACAGTGGCACCTAACTTAGAGACCACTTCATTTAGGGGACCACTTTTGCTGCACTTAGAGCAGGGAGGGTTGTTTAATGTGCCAACACCTACTGTGACATGGGACCTTGGATGATACTGTCTCATCCAAAAGACAGGGACAGCCAAATGTACCTTGACTTGAGCTTGAACCCCAGATCTCTCCATTGGAAGTCAAACATACTAACCAGTAGACCATTGCGGCCTGCAGAGACGACTATTACAGTATGTCTTACCTTTCAATAGCAATTAGTTTCAAGCATTGACTAATATCTAAAACCCTTCACTGGTATTTGGTAACATCTGAAGAGAGATTGTTAACAAAAACAACAACTGTTACAATTATAAAACATACTGTTGATGAAACACTTACAAAGACTCCCAGCAGGATGTAGTTGGTCGGTGTTTGGTGCCTGTATACCATCAAGGCCATTATCAATCCCAGTGTTCCAATCAGTGCTACCAGTAACATCCATTGACTGCGAGATACAATAACAAGTGTTATATTAAGTTCGGCACATTTTTTTTATTAATATTTTAGATTGAGAATTCAAAATAAACTTGTCTCGGGGCATGGCCATTCATTTGAGCATGTGGGATTTCCTCCACTTAATTCATTTAAACCCCCCTTTGATATTTTTCATATATGTGTAGCAGACATAGTTTATCTCATTTCATATGTATTGGCATATACTGTAAAACCTCTTTTAAAATGAAGTCCAAATTTATGAGTGTGACAAGTCGTCACAATTGTAATAGAAAAATCTTTCAGTCATATTGTGGTTGCCAGTTTGTATTGGTGGAGCATAGAGCCCATTACAAAATTAATGTACCCAGGAAAAGAATGAAATTAGACCTCTATTAGGTGTAGATACCAAGGCACATTCGTTTAATAATACCTAAATGAGGAATATCCTAATAACAATTCACATAACAGCTCTACATAGGGAAAGTATCCCGAATTTTCAAAACTGACGAATTCAACAAGAATCAAACCTGCACAGACTAATCGTACGTAGGTTTAATGATTTTTATATGATATACATTTGATCCTGTCTTGAAAGACCACTGCCTTGAGAGAATATCTATCTTGAGAGACCACTCATTAGTGTAAGATAACATGTTTTTAAATAATTATTTACATGAATAAATCCTGTCACGAGAAACCATCTGTCTTGAAAGAATATATTTGCATATAAAAGAAGAGGCAGTCTCTCAAGACAGGTTACTGTACACTGTAATGACACCCACTTCAGCGTGTGCGGAACCAGGATTTATTTCCGCGCGGGGCTGGTTCCAACTTATGGTGAGGAAAAGCCTTACCCAGTTAAAATGAGAATCTAAGTATTATTGGCCAACGTTGGTATATATTTTGACAATTCCAGGGGGAGGTGCGGATCCCCTAGACCCCCACCCCCCTAAATACATGCATGGGCTTTATTGACTGTACATGTACCTCTGTCTCAAAGTTGCTGATCAACAGATTAAATTTTAACCCAAAATTGTAGTTGGATTTTGAAGTTGGATGCATCAAAAAAAATTGATATGTACAGCGATGTCATGTTTTAAGATGACCACATCAAAGAGACCACCATCAAAAGCATTTAAAAGGTTATCTCACTAATCAGAACAAATCTAGAGTCGCTTTTGGGGGGGATCTTGTAACAAGATTCTACTGTTACATTTCTGAGGTGAACAATTTAGTAAATGTATGTAAAATTGCCATTGTAAGGTTTTTAGAGTTACATGTAGCTAAAAGGTTCAGGTCAATAGAAAATTTAGTACTGTACCTTTGTTGAACGAAAGAAATTATGGTCTCAGAAGACATGAACAAAGCACCAACAAATATCGTCAACAGCAGCTGAGTGGACAAGATTCCGTAAACTTTTCGGAGGAAACCTGGAAAATATTTTACATATTTTTATCTGAATCAATGACTGTCCTGTCGATGTGAAAGGTTTAAAGCAAATATTAACAATACAATCTTCTAAGTAGCAAAATAGTTCTTCCTGGTAGGTTGTGGTGCTATGCCAACCTTATCCAAGATGAAGCTGAGGTTTGGTAGTAATTGGTGCCTACATGTTGAATGACATATGCAGGGGTTCAAAATTCAAGATACTCAAGTCATCTAGGAATTTGAGAGTAAATTTCTAGCAAGTCCAATAGAGAAATTTCAAAGTCCATTCTTATATTAGTCAAAAAGTAATACGGTGAAATAAAATTCAGTCCACTTAATGTGTTAGCACTGATGTGGTAATCTAGTCAGTATTAGGCCATTGAGCCTTATATCCAGACTTTTGGCTTACTGGTTAGGTGGCTTTCAAGCAAGTTGCAGGTCAAGGGTTTGGACCCAAGTCAGGTCAAAACATTGGCGTCGCCCGTAAACGGTTCTTCTGCCCTATCTTATGAAGAATGCCCTTGCCTTAAGAGCTCTGATCACCCATATGAGTGACAAAAACTGCAAGTTGTAATGGGAATTGAGGATTAAGAAATATAAAATAAGGACCTCAAAATTAAGATGGGGGGGGGGGGGGGGGGGGGGGGGGGGGAGAATGATGTAATCTAGACTCTCACAATATAGGTCCTTAAGTCTTATGTCTGGACTTTTGACTCTAACATTATGGTTTGAATGCTCGTCAAGCAAGTTGCTGGCCCCAAGTTTGATCCTCAGTCAGGTCACAACACTGACATTGGGAAGCTTGCAGTACTATCAAAGACAAGAATTCAAAAAGTACAACTTACCCATTCTAATGTAGACATGTGCTGTGGCCACATTTGATCCATACATGAAGTCATCTACCACAGACCCTTTCTCTTGACCATCTGCTGGCCCTTTGCTACTCAGTGTGGCCATGGCTCCTCACTTTTATTTACCCTTTAAAACAAAAGAATATACTATTCTGTAGAGACTTGACTTAGTCTTGCATGTGCTTTATGTATTTCACAAGACACTAAGTCTGTTTCATCTGGGGGCTACTTAGTCTGACAAGTCTGATCTGGGCATTTTTGATATGGTGTTGTGGGCATAACAACACCATATCAAAACTGCCCAGTTCAGAGTTCAGACTTGTCGGACTAGGGTTACTCAAAAAACATTTAATCAAACCTGAAAAAATCGGAAAATTGGGAAAATAGTAGATCTTTTTCATAAGCCTACATAAAAATACTGTAATGAAACAATTTAAATTCCCACCAACCTATTTCTAGTACAATCTTTGATAATTCGCAAGTGTTAGATCCCCGGTCCGGTCACAACATTTCAACTCTACTTTCATTTTTATCATCAACGTTAAAGTTAGACAGATATTGAAATAATCCTAAACCAAAGAACGAACGCATATGCATTATATTCTCGTTCTAATCGTGAGTCATTTAATTTTTCTACGTCGATAGCAATGTGAGAAATTTGAGATTGAAAATAAAAATTATTGAATTTCGTCATGTCTCATGACCATGACACTCACTCCGCGTTATTTAGATACTGACAGATGAAAATATCTATACTGCATACTGTTAATGAAATTTCCTTTCAAATTCAAATCAATGATTCATTAGACTTAACTATTAAAGTGAACATACTTCGCTGAAAATTATTTATAGGAGAATCCCAGTGTGTGAAACGTCAGCTTTGCTTCTAAATTTTGATAGCCGAACAACGCAGGCGGAAATTATTGCGCTTAAGGCTGACCTATTTTAGTCTGGTTGCCTCTTCCTTAAAATAAACCATTAATGATAGATTCAGATTTAATATTTATTCTTTGTTTTCAAAATTTCACTAAGAATGAACGCAGTCTTGAATGAACACGAAATATTTGACAATACATAATTTTAATGAATAAAGGCATGGACCTCTTTATTTATGGTGGAAGCAAAAAAAATATATCTAACCCGATCTGATGCAAACATTTTACAAATTATTTATCTATTGTAAATACTTGGTTCTTCATTCACAATGCAGATGAATTTTACAAAACGAAGCATAGGGACAGCAAATAAAGCGATGAGATGTGCAACGTACAAAATTGTAGTTTACTGAAGATGGCGTACTAATTTTTGCTATTCGACGTTACCCGGAGGTCGAGTCCGAATGCCAACAGCGAATGGCTCACCTGACGTATATCATGTATATCTAAGGTCATACACAATTCATTTAGATGCGATTATTCGCCGTACTATAGATAGGCATTAATATCCAATATCGAATTTTTTTTAAATTCGTAGATGAAACTTGAACTATTGGGCCTACATTGTCGTGAGCTTCACCCTCAGTGTGGGAAATATCACTGAGAAGGAATCAGGCCTACTTGAATATGCTACTGATTTCTTTTCGTAGCAAAACCGACCACGGCGCTTTACACCAGTAGGACCTAAGCCTATTCAGTCAAAGGCGCGAAAACCGACAGGACCTACCATGCGTAGGCCTACCAAAAGAAGTACATCCCCCAGATATCGTTAATCGAATGACAATTTACACCGAAACTACCAACACCATAAAGAGAATGACTACTTAGTGATTATTACAAATTATAAGAATATGTTTAATAACACATTATAAATCCTATGATAGAGTAACGCGAGCACCAGTAAATTACGAATGAGTTCAGGTGCTCTGGAAGGATAGGCTAACTTGTGCAACTCAGTCCTACTCCACGCGCGGCACCCGTCGTGTCAGAGACTGATATACATGTGTACATATCCATGTACAGTTTCTGCTGAGATGTTAACGTTGCTACATAAAAATGGAAATTTCACAAAACTCACTGTCGGTCAATCACCAGGTGTTCGTCAAAGTATGAAGCAGACCTGACAAGTTCCATGGTATCATTCGATTAAAGTCCATTTCGACAGAATAATGCGATCAACATATATAGTTATCAAATTTATAACTATTCCGTGAAAGAACGACTTCCACATATAGCGAAGTATAAAATAAGATAGGAATAAACCATTACTATTTATCTTAAATGCCCATGTAGGAAGGCAGTCGCATACAAATAAAGGAACAAATCGGGAAGAAGGGGGGTGCAATTAGTACCGATTGGAATGCCGACAACTAGATTCTCTAAACGAATATATTGTCAATCAAAATCTACTTTTTTAATAACAACAGAAGTGAAGTTTTCTGCCAATCAAGTTCTTTGTTACGTTCAGCTTCATCGTATAAAAAACAATTGTTGAAGATTTGAATCGATATCATTGTCTTAAACTTTAATTGTGAGCTTTTGTCGGTCACAGAACCTCAAAATAGATCTAGCTTTTAGATTTATCACATTGTTCTCTTTTTGTTTTAGCGACTGCGATGAAAGAGGCAATCTTATGTATTATTTGTATTTAAGACAATTTAAATGAAATTTCAATTGCTCAAGACAGTCCGATCTCTCTTGGCTACTTCATTTTCTTGTGATTTTTTCTCCAGTTCCCAAAATCCGTTTTCCCGATGAAACACCAAAATATCCTCATACACATGAAGTAAAATTCAGCGTCTCGGTCTTCATCATAGTCAAGGAACCCCCATCTATCAAACAATTGTTTTGTTTTTTTATAATATCGATTCCTTACTACATTTAAAAGAGTCGAAAAGGCAAACCTTTTGTCTCTCGATTGAAAAGATTAGCTTCCAATGTAAGGGTTTTTCAACGTAGAACTTGACTCACACTGATCCTCTTACTTACGACAAATATTTTACCGCCCATGGGATCATGCGCGGATTCTTTAAATTGTATTACAAATAAGATAGTTAGTTAAACAAATCAAAGTTAAATTTGCCCCAAATTTTCCGGCTCGCATGACTCGCCGAATTTGTTAAGCAATTTATTTCATATCTTTAATACAATGTATAATCTTATTCGATATTTTAAAAGAAAAAAATTGAAAATTTCGACTCCCTCCGCTCGGCAGTCATTCTTTGCACTTTAAATTGTATCACAAATAAAATATACAAATCGAAGTCAAAAATGTCCCGGCTCGCTTCGCTCGTCGAATTTGTTAAGCAAATTATTTCAGCATATATTCAATATCATTAAAAAGAAAAAAAATTGGATCGCTTCGCTCAGTCTTTCTTTGTACTTTAAATTGTATCACAAATTAAATAGAAAGATAGACTAATCGAAGTTTAAACTGTCCAAAATTTTCCGGCTCGCTAATTCGTTAATCAACTTATTTCGGTATAATAACGAAAATAAGGGATCACAATTATTTTCATTATTATGCATCAAATTTTAGGTAGTGATTTCCCGCAGTCTACTACCAGCAAAAACGTAGGAATCCAGGCCCCGGCCTCTTACCCCCCCCCCCCTCCCCTCTCCGATGCCGCAAAAAAGCTGGATCCGCAAATGCGCCCCTGGACCCCCACCAGTGCGTTACCGTGGACCCACTAG
>JACSZP010016250.1:0-14564 GCA_016161895.1 Pinna nobilis | reverse complement strand
GACATGACCAATGCCTATAAGTAGGGCGAATTACGCGGACAAAACATGTTCAGCATGGACATTTAAACGTTAATTTGACCATATTTAATGTGTAAATCGCTTAACTATATCCATTTGTACACGATTCCGTTGTTATCTCGTTTATGAATTTTTGCTAAATGAGTCCAAGTGTACCTTAAAGAGAGTTTATGTTGAGGTCTACAATATCATTTGATTAATAAAGCACCTGTTGTTTCAAATGTCTAGTTTTGGAGTTGTCTCTTAAGTCTGTTGATGCTGAAGTGATATTCTTTTCAGTATCTCCTCTATTGATATAAGAACATCTTTATATTCTAAATTTCCATTTTAAAAATTTTGACCAGAACACCTGGTAGGCTTTCTTTACATCTTTATTTCTATTTGTGTAGAGATATTCTGAATCACGAGTTGAAGGACAGACTGCCACTGCTTGACAGTAATAAGTATGACATTCCTCTGTGTGTCTGTGTGATGGACATTGATTTTGATGGACAGAATGAAATACTGGTGGGAACATATGGACAGGTATGATGGGCTGTTTGTCTCCTTGATGTCGGTCATTCTGCTCTGTAACATTCCATTTACGTAGAGACATCATCTGATGGTAGTGAAGACCTTTAGATGTTAGTCTATGTTCAGTAATTCAGGCCATTGTACAGCGAAGGATCTTTAACTTGTCAGCACCTACTGTGATATAAGGCACCGGTTTCTGAGGTCTGATAGACCTAATACTTTCAGTTTTAGATACTGAGCACTTGATAAACTAATCGTTGCAGCAATATTAGTTTTTCATGACGCAAATGTAGTAAATGTAGAATCTTGTCTTGCTCAAATCACCAGACACTTAAGCCTAAAACCCAAATATATTATGCTTTGTTTCCATTTAAAAATTGCACTACAGACCAAATTTTGGACTTAAGATTTTTTGTGAATAGGACACTAGGCCAGATATGAGACTGGTCTGAAACATATTTCAAAATTTTTGGAATTACCAGGATTGGAATTACGTCTTTCACTCATTTCAGGCCAGATATGAGACTGGTCTGAAACATCTTTCACTCATTTCTCATCTGTTGCAGAACAAAGAATTACCTTTAAGTACTTATGGCCCTGTTAAATCTAAGAGCATTGTCGAAAATTTAATCAAAATTTTTGGAAGTATTTTAGAATTGTAACAATGAGATGCTACTATTTTGCATTTGAATTTTTCAAGTTCAGTGACAGCCAACCTGATAGTAAACCTCCTTTGCAGTGACTTGTGACTGACTTTATGGTATGGTATTGTTGTTTAACATCCCACTCAAGAATATTTCACTCATATGGAGACGTCACCTTGCGCTGGTGAAGGGCTACAAATTTTGCTCAGCATTGCTGGCCTTAGAGCAGGACTTTATGGTAAAACTTGTCTTAGTAGAACACAAAACATTTTTAAATAAACTCATAGACAAAATCTATCCTAGAAAGATCAACCTAAATGGTTAAGCTGGTGCATAAACAACAGCATCTGTGTTGTGATGTTTATTTAGCCAAGAAAAATTATGGAAAATCTGAATATTCATGACCTGAAATGTGTCGTGATTCCCTAAGCCTTAAGTTGTCCTAATACATGAATCCACCCCAGCTACACAAAAGTCAGATACATGTATATTTGAATACCGGTAGTGTCGGCAGTGTTCCTATTGTTTTGTTTAAATAAATGCAGTGACAGACAATCTCTAAAACATATATATATATATATATATTTTTTTTTTTTTTAGGAATTGCTGGCGTATAAACTTGTGAAAGGTGGAAGGAGCAAAACAAATTCACCAGAGAGACTTAGAGGATACATTACTGAAACAAAAACAGATACAAGTGACGACTCCTCTAGAAATCGTCATAGATCTTGTGAATACAAAATTATCAGCGAACTTGAGGAAGATCCAACTAAAGATACTCGGAAAACAAAATCACAGGAAAATATTCCTTCGTCCGTTGAAGTGACGGATAATTTCACAGAAAATTTGGTACAGGAATTGAAAAATCAGGTCGATGAAACTTCTCATGGGGAGTTGTATGAGCTTCAGTGGCAACGCAGTTTTGCATGTCCAGTGATGGGGGTGGATCGAATTGATATTCTGGGTGATGGGATGGAAGATTTGGTTGTTGTTACTTTACGTGGAATTCATATCATACAGGTATTTTCCATTGCATGATTACTGATATTAATAAGTTATTTTCCTTCATATGATTATTGATATTTTTTCGAAGAATTGGAACTCTTCTGTCCACAGAGGTATTGATAGTTATTTCTAAGACCACAACGTTTATGATCTGTAGATTAAAGTATTATGTTTTACAATCTAACCTGATATGTTTTAAGATACCATCCAAGGGAAGGGACCAAAAGGGTCACATATGACAGTTGATCTCTTCATTCAGGTGATATACATAGAAAAAAGCTATTTTGGGCACCATTCATTTCGGTCACATATGACAGGTAGTCTTTTAATTCAGTGGGTCGCTAAGGCAGTTAGACTTTATTGAAAGCAGACTATAAACTTGCACTGCTCATCTTATGATATCTACAATCACCGTCTGAATCCTTGGTGTCTGAATCTTCACAGAACACAGGTAGATCTAATGTGCATGTGAAAGTTGTGTCCTGGTAATGACCCATATGATGAAACACTTGTGATAACTTTCTTGCATCCCCGAGATTAAGAGGCAGGACTAAGTCTAAAACCAGTATAATTTGTATTATTACTTCAGAGTACATTTTTTTTTACATTTAAATTATTTATCTCATTGTGATTATGCACAACTTCCCTCATTATTTTATCTTTTGTAGCCAAATCTGTATGAGGTTGCCCAAGTGTGCTCTGAGAGACTAAAGTTGTTGACCATGGATATCAAGACCAATATCCAGCCTGAGGACGATATTGATGACCAACATGAGCCAGAAATATGGGACTAAAAGTGCAATAAGTTTTATAAAGTTTGTTATTTGTGTTTGAGGATGGTAATATCATATGCTCTTGTTGTTGAACATCCCATTCAAGAATCTTTCACTTATATGGTGATGTCATCATGTGTCAATGAAGGGCTATGCTTGGCTTTTACTGCCATTGAGAGGGTTGTATAACGTGCCCATACCTCCTGTTACACGGGACCTCAGTTTTTACTGTTTCAATTGAAAAACAGGAAAAGCTAGCCACCTGCCCCTAATGGATTTGAACTCATGACCTCACAATCTGAAGGCAAACATACAAACCTTGGCAGCTCTCAATATCATATCCAAGGTTCCTTTAATATGAACTGAGGAGCCTGGAGTATGTACTTTAAACCCACTGATCAATAGAATCATTCATTAATGTGATCACAGGAAAGGGAATCTCCACCATGAGGACAGTGGTTTCTGTCTATGCCAAGTTCTTACCTACAAAGCCTGTCCTAATACTATCCAAATACTGTAGGACGGGGCCTCCGTGGCCGAGTGGTTAGCGTGTTCGACTTCGAGCCGAGGGGTCTGGGGTTCGATTCCCGCAGTGCCACTCCGCGGTTGCCTGTCCCTGTCTTTCGGATTAGACAGTAAAAACCGAGGTCCCGTGTCACGGTAGGTGCTGGCACGTTAAAGAACCCTCCCTGCTCTACGGCCAGCAGTGCCGAGCACAGGCAAAATTTGTCGCCCTTCACCGGCACAGTTACGTCTCCATATGAGTGAAATATTCTTGAGTGGGACTTTAAACAACAACAAATACTGTGGGAAACTTCAGATGTAGTGTATAAACTAATGCAAATAAAAATAGCTATTTACATTCTCTATTAGCTGACATAATAACGGTAGACCCACAATACTTTTGAAAAGGAAATGGCTTTTTCCAAGAACCTCTAACATCCGGGGAACAAGCTGAAAGATTTTATCAAAAGGAATAGACTCCTGAATCCAGGTGCACAATGCATTGTTAAATTAACTAATAATTAGCCACTAACAACAAGTTTAAATTTTAGCTTATAATTTACCAACTTTATAGTTTAACACCATATCAGACTTGTTGAGTTAGTTAACTACGAGTTAATTAATTAAAATATCATTTCAGAGTTACCACAACCTTACATTTAACCATCTGGACCAAGATGCACAAGTTTAATTTGTAGTTAAATTTAACTCTGAACTTATTGACACTTAGATTTGTGGTTGTGATAACTCTAAAATAGAATTTTTATTATCAATTCGTAATTAACTAACTAAACAATTCTGCAATAGCGTTAAACCACATAGTTAGCAAATTACAAGCTAGAATTTTTAACTTTTAGTTAGTGGCTAACTACAAGTCAATTTAACTATGTATTGTACAACTGGGTCCAGATGTATATGAGTACTTGCCCAATTCTTTATCATTCAAGCAAGGACCCCAACACGCCAACATCAGAGCCAACGAAAGACATTAATATAAGTTAATTGAACTTGTTTGTCAATTGTTGTCAAATAAATAAAGTTTAAACTTGTTTTTTTTTAACCATTCAAAAGTTTCTATCATCTAAAATGTTTTGCAGTATGGTTTAATCCTTTACCATTGTTAAAGCCATTGCAAAAGCGTTTGTGACACAAGACCTAAAACTATATTCAGTTGAACCTCGTTAACCTGGACACCTTTGTCTCCCGGTCATAATGTCTGGATAAAAGAAGTAACCGAATGACTGAAGCACACCTTTTTTAATGAAAAGTACAATTTAGAAATTCTGTTCATTGCAAATTCCGTTTGTAAGGTGAAGCATCCAGATTATCAGTACCCAGACTAACGAGGCTATCCTGTACCTGTAAATCTTTAATTTTGCAAACCAATGGCGTCAATAAAGTAAAAACAACTTTCAGACAGATTTATATACAATTTATTACCTGTGTAACCTGCTTCATACAATACTAAAATACATCACATATATCATTATGATCAGTTTCACAGTCCATACGTAGATGCAAAAAACACCAACTGCTAATGTTTATACCACGCTCATTCACAGAATATCATACGGGGATGAAATAATCATAACACATACAGCGTTTGTCTGATGAATATTTTGTTACTATGTATAGTAACAAAGTTATGATACTGTGTTTGGATAACTTCAGATTACTGTAAATTCTGGTTCTTGATGTGTCAAAGTAAGTGTATTGTTACAGTAAATTGGATTAATAACAATTCTCCGAGAGCTCTCCGAACATAACTCATCAGAAACTTTATTAAGGTGTCACTATGGAAGCAGGTAATTCATTTGTAGATGGCAGATATCTGTGATAGATGATAGTATACACATTTTTTTCTAGAACCCAAATAGCATAAGGGGGGGGGTTACATAACACACCCATGCACATCACACAGATTTTATAGGTTTACTTCCTTACAGCTAATACATGTGGAAATACCTCGCATAAATGACATCAAGATGAAATGGTTTATTGTAATGGGTGATGGATGTTCAATAAGAATACTATATGATAAATATATGTTACAGGCAGATACCCTGATTTATACAGAGAATGATAATTAGCACAAAATATACAGATCAGACTTCAAGGTTTTTTCATTATGCTTGTCGTAAGTGACGCTTGTATTCATTATCATTAGAATTTGGCATCTTTTTTATCTTTTGTCATCACATGTTAAGTTTACACATAGATGTAGCTGGCTGAAAATTTAAAGCAAAGGTAACAAGTAAAGGGGTGAATATTCAGTGAATAAATATGTTAGCGCTGTAAGCTTAGAGATACATTTAAAACTCCAGACAAAACTGTACAAGAGGAACGGAGGTTTTTTTTTTACCCCCCTCTTCTTCAGAGGGAATCGTGGGTCTGTAATGTCCTGTAGAAAGCTGGAAATTATCTTGCTTCATCTTTGTAGGACTGTACGTTATATACATGTACATACACAGCTTAAAATGAACTAGATGTATTTGTGGAACACTCATGCTCCTGTATGGCAGAAAACAGCAATGACATCTATCAAAATGTAGACATAAACATAAAGACTGAATATTGTGAATGCAAATGACAGACCTTTTCATAAGGAATATACTGTACCCTAGAAATATGAAAGTTCTGTTCCTTCCCATTCAAAACTTATGACTTTGTTTACAGTTTTGTGAACTATCGGGCCAAACACTATCATCATATTCAGCAATAGAATATGAAAAGAAATGAACAGTTGGGAAGTAGTATTTACATAATATGCTCCGGCAAGTGCTGTTCCCTTTCCTGAGTTTGTTATCTCCCCTGTTATGATGCACATCAACAGGATTGACAAAACCTCCAACTGACCAAGGGTATAAAAGCAACCGTTTTGGTCAAATTAAACAGAATGAAACTGTTGACTGGATCTGAGGGCAATTGAGATATTGTTGGCACCCGAGGTCGTAACGATTGCTCAATGCGAAGCAGATTCAAGGAAACAATCAGACATTTGATGTACTATTTATATAACTTGGAATAAGCAAGTAATATTCATGTTGAGGTGCAAGATGTAATAACTGAAGTGACATAATAATCAAACAATGAAGAGTGCTGTATACAATGAAGCCGCGGATGTGATGTTAGCCTTGACGCTCAAGGGAGATAACACAGCCTATTTTTTCAGAAAGGAAAACAGAGTAGGCTTGGATGACATTTGTTGTGACATTAGATTGATGTTCTAATCTTAATGGATTATATTAATTGTGAAATGACTTTAAGTAATTTATACAGTGAAAGTGAAGACTGTTGATTACATCTTACATAATTTAGAGGAAACTTACAACTTGAAATCAAAGTAAATTAAATATGATTAAGGGGAAAGATTTACAACAAATCACACTTTACATTCGCAGGTATAGTCCCTGGAAATTCATTCATAACATATAAAACAAGCCTTGACAAGTCACATTAGTTACACTTTTCTTATTTTGTATCACATTAGTTATCTGGTTCCGTATCATTCATTAATCATCATTCATGCTGTGTACTTCTCCCTTCTCTCTCTCTCTTCCTGTTCCAGACATTTAATCAAACCTGGAGTTCTTTTCAAGAAAGTTCTTGTCATTGAAATTATTCTAAGGGGCATAAGTGCTCAAAATTTACGTTAATGGAAATATGTAATAAATTCAAACTTTGTTTTACTAATGTTTGTTAAAATCAGAAAAAACAAATTTCTTTTGTTTTCCATTTCCACTAAATCTGTAAGAATAAGTCTTTTGTAAGAACAAGCTACTTACATTTACAAGTGATTTTAATCAATATATTTTCAAAAGGCATCAGGCATAACAGAAATGGGAACTATGTTGCTTTTACCAAACATGGCTGATATTGTAACATTAGTACAAACGATTTATCTATACATAAGCCTAGTATAGACTCCTTTTTTTACATGTATCTCCTGCCATATAAATCTGTACCTACATGTCTTGATGCCATCCCTAAATAAATCAAATAGGATTATACTGCCGAAGCCATCCCTGCTAAAAAAAACAATGACTCTGGCTCATTGTAAGGAGTCATCAAGATTTCATTTACATACAGATAAGATCCAAAATGAAAAATTTGTTCAGGAGAATATCACATCAGAAGTGACTAAACATAATAACATATAAATAGGATAAACATCTTTCCTAACAGACAAACAAAATTAACATATATTTACAAGTATTGCTTTTCATTCACATCGAAGTTGAACATTGTATTTCGCCTCCTGAACTATCAGGACAAATATCAAAAAGCAAAATGAACACAAAGAAAGAATTGAATCATCTCTCATGAACTGTCAAACCATGTACAACCTCACTCCAACAAACCTTAATTGTACATCATAAAGTTTATATACCTTGTACATCATCAACTATTTATACACGACATTTATTCATAAGCTACCACAAGTTTTGTTATAATTGTACACTGAAAGCACCATGGTCTAATTACATATGTACAACAGACAAACTAACTTGGTAGGGTGGGGAGGGGTGTGTGCAGTAAAAACCTGTTTAGAGACTAGGTAATTTCAGAGATTTATAAGATAATCCTATCAATTTTATAGACAAAAAATTAATTTCCCAGGTAGATAGACTGATCTCTCTGTATTCTGAAGAATGGCATGATAATCGCCAGATAGTTTTATCATACTTGCCAAGTCTCCCTCATAAATAGGGAGACTCCATATTTTTTACATAAAATTTTGATAATTTCTTCTATTCTATAAAAAAAACTATCTTCCCCTGAAAAACTTAAACTTTCCTATTAATTCTTGATAAAAATGTAGAGTTTCTTCCATTAGATTGAAAAATCTCCCGAATGGAAAATTTTCAAGGTTGGAAAGGGTGCTTTATATATAGAATTACTTCAATTCAATTTATAGTGTGGGAATACATATTTCATTATAAATATGCTGTCTTAAACAAGTATAGGAAAATCAATATGAACCCTTCCGCTCCATCATAATGGTGTTTCTATATCAAACTACTTTTGTGCAAGCTTGTTATAAAAAGATACACTTATCAATTCTATCTATAGAAATAGACTAACAAATTGATAAATCAAAATTTGGCTGTAAGCCCTCAAAAGAAATAAGCTATTTGCTAAAATAACATCACAGAAATAGCTTAAGTCACAGGCTTATCAAGGCAAATGTGAAAAAAAGTGACTAGAAAAAAGAAAAATGAAAGATGATGGCGTGTTGCAATACATATGAGTGAGATAAATCAACAAATAAATTATAATGCTCATTGTTTTGCTACAGAAGGATTATGAACAACATTGAGATTGAAAAAATTGGGGATTTGTTTTGCATTCAAACCTGTGATGTTAAACTGCTCTAATATTAAAATTTCATCTGATTTTTCATTTATGTAAAAAATACTATGTTCTATTCCTAGGAAACAGTGCAAATTGTAGTATACAATTCTACATTATATCACATACGAGAGATTGTTAAGTGCAAGAAATCAGCATTCTCTATTTTATTACCTTACATAAAAAGGTGGCCTTATTGATGAATACAAAGATATAACATTAATAGTATTGATAATAACAAAAAATATAATGATAATAACAGAAATAGTAATATTGAACAAAAAAACAATAATAATGCAGATAAGTATGATAACAAGAAAATTATGATTACTGATTGTGTTAATAACAACAATTCATTATCATGCAACCCTATGATGTGGGAAGGTCATAAAAAGAAACTGAATATCAACTAGGTCCCTTTGGTTAGAGTCCAAATTTTTGAAAAAAGAAATATGGTCTCCACACAATCACTCGGTGAAGTTATCAAATTGTAACAGGCAGCTGAAAACTGAATGTTCTCTTAATGAATGACGGTGTTATGTGGCAAACAAGTTTTTCAAAATATACATGTACATTGTACTTGATTTTTCAGAAAAAGCACAGTTCATCTATTACAATTTTGAACACAGAGAAATGAATTTCAACTTATATGCTACAAATATGCAGATGTATTTCTTCTCAAATGCTTTTCTTTATTTCTCCAGCTGTTGTGGATTTCACATAAACTGATGGCAGTATAAAATCTGACTGTAAGATGAAAACTTCAATTCTGTGAGAGAGGTGTTTGTAAAACACGTTACATGTATACCTCTGTAAGGGTTCAAACCGGCACAATACCTGAATCACTCAGGGTCAAACATCAAGATCAAATTTGGTACAAAATTAGGGTGCTTATCTTTACATAAAACAAAGATGTAAAATGTGACAGCCGTATCCCTCAGTATAAGGAAGTTATGTCTACGATTTAAATTTATGGTACATGTAGTTGAAAAACAGGCTAATTTAAAAGCTATTTACCACAAAACCTTCAATTACAAGATATGACAAGTTTTTTTTCATTAGACCTACTTTCACTTTGACAAGCATATGATACTGATTGTATAACAAATATACCCTCTCTTTTCACTTAGTTTGCTGTCTAGGATAAAAAAAAAATTGAAAATCAACCACAGGGAGAAAAGTGTTGAGAGAAAAATGAAGATGATATCTATATCACAAATCTGAATGAAAATCAGCCAACCATTGTTTTACAGGTGTAGTACTTTGAAAAAGTTTACACATAGCAACAAGTACAATGTGAAAATGAGATTATTGCTTTCAAAGAAAATGATAGAATCTGAAATATCTACATTTATCACAATTTACTTTGGCATTTTAGGTCGTTAGGGTCGTTTAAGTTTGATTAGGTTTCCATTTCTCTTCCTCTTCCTTCTTGGCATCCGGTTGTAACTGGTTCCTCATCCCTCCCAGAACATTGGAGGTGGCCTCTGTTGCTATGATGAAAGGGGAGATAACTGTGGGTGGAACTAGGCGTATAGCAGCTCCCACTGCACCAGTCATACCCTTTTGTTCATGCTCCTTAGATGCCACATCAACTATGTTTTGTGCTGTAGTTGAAAATCCCTACAAACAAAAATTTGATAATAATAAAACAGGGATGAGATAGTGAATTAAGATTAACCCTTTCAACACCATAGACTGCCATGGACTAGTCAAATACAATAGAAAAGAGCATACCATCTTCATACTTGGGGTTGAAAAGGTTAAAGCAAATCATTCAATCTACATAGCATAGGCATTGCCACACTAGACATCCACGAGGCTTTAGTGATATAGGACAAGTCTATCATGAGATGAGAGTGTTTTCTCTCATGCAAAGGCAGAAATAATCAGAGACAAAAATTCCTTGGCACAGTAAAATAAAACAAACTTCCAGTTATATAATTTCATCTCTAGGTTGTTATACTCAATTTGAGGATTTATTTCAGCAGATCACCTGATTTGACTAGAAATCTGTCTTTTGATTCTGACATACCTCTTTGATTGCAATGTACGCATTTTCCACACCCTCTCGTACATCGGCAGGTGGGCCTCGTAGTCGATGACGCTGCATACGTACACTTGGTCCCGGAGTTACCATGTCATATGTTACCTCAGCGACATACTACAATAAAGCAGACGAGAAATCTCAAACGGAGGTCAAAGTTTTGAAAATGATACAGCGAAATCTGGACTCCCTGATTTTAACAACTACCTGAATTATTCAACATACAAGAAAGAATTTTCTTGTATAATTTACCCTATATACATGTACATGACTTTAGTATATAGTGCTATTTTCCCCCTAATGAACTTGCAAACAGTTTCACCCTGTTTTGACTTCACCCTGTCTAGTCATATATGTAATTCTATGTAAAAAAAAGTAACTTTTTTTTGTTCGCCCAGTTTTGAATTTGCCCACAGACAATGTAGGTGAAAGGGGCGAAAATAAATTGGGTGTGAAAATATCCCTGTATACGGTATGTAACGTTCTATACATTTCCACTACTAGTAACAATTATTCTTACTTCTACTACCATACTTTACAAACCTACCTATATGATAAAGACATGATAATATTAAGCATTTCCATTTCCCCCACCCCCCACCAATTTGCAAATTAAAGCTTTTCATGCTCCTGTTTTCCTTCTTTTAATTGTCACATTAAAAACATCTACTGCATAATGCAATTCTTCTGAGATGATATTCTCATTGTGCAATATCACAATTTTGTCGCAATTTGTTAACCAATAAAAATGCATATTGAAATTACCAAGGATTGATCACTGACCGACTGCACTTATTCAGTCTGCACTATTTATGAAGTGTGAGAGCTTACATACTCTGGAAAACCAATTTCATTGGTCAAAAAGGTCATAACACTGTGTCATCAGAACTTGACCTTCGCTATGCACAGATCTAAAGCAGGGGGCGTGGGTCTGGAACCGCCCTGGAATTGGCAAAGTATATACCATCATTGATCAATGATGCTTAGATACTTATGTTTTTTTCTTGCCACAAGTCAGACAACCCTTGAAAAATTTCAACTCCCCTGGAAAAAATCCTGGATCCGTGCATGTTAGTGAAGTTGCCTTAGATACTTTCATTGCAACATATCAAATAAACTGGGGAATGAAGACTCTACTGAGAACAAGCCAAATCAGAATTGTCTGAGAGTGTTGAGAGAGTATACCTGAACTGATTGGACCATCCTGTTGGTCAGTTCTAGCACGGCCATAGCAGTAGACGTAGAGAAGGAAGTAGCCCCTCGCTGTAAACCTCTGACAATTCTTCCATCTCGCTTGTACTGCTCCACTGGTAACCAAAATAAGTCTCTGATTCCTTGACCTGTTAAATAAAGACTTAAGTATTTAAAGAGAGGACATTGTTTACAAATTTTATGACAAAATACATGCTTGTACTACTTGTAGATCATTCTTTTTATTTTTTGACACAGAAGCATAAACAAGAGGCCCAAATGGGCCTATATTGCTCTCCTGAGTAACATAAGCATAAAGAGAGAATGAAGAAATCAACTGAAAATGTCAAAAAATGACTAAGTCAAGAGGCCTATATTGCTCTCCTGAGTAGCATAAGCATAAAGAGAGAATGAAGAAATTAACTGAAAATGTCAAAAAATGACTAAGTCAAGACGCCTATATTGCTCACCTGAGTAGCATAAGCATAAAGAGAGAATGGAGAAATTAACTGAAAATGTCAAAAAATGAGTAAGTCTAAAAAGACATTTAAAAACATATGAAATATCATTTCTGATGATGGTGCACTTTGATCAAAGTTCACTCGAGCCTTTATTCAAACTAATCGTACATGTATGTAATTTACTGATTAAAAAAAAATGTTATGAAGAAAGGCCATTTTATCAGTCTAGCACTTACCTAATTGTACAAATGAGTGCATAGGTCCCACACCTCCTAGTATACTAGGTAGCTGATTTTTAATGATGTCATTTACCCATTCATGAACACAGTGAGCTTGTAATTTGTCCAACCCTAGAAATCTGTAAAATGACAGAGAAAGTCAAATAAAGATCTGTCAAGCATCGTAAATGATACATGTACAGAATAGGAAGGTGGCAATATCATCACATAAGTGTAACAAAACATTTATCGTTCTACATCCTACAGCTGCACGACTTAGAGTTCTCGAGCTTAAGGCTTGGTTGGTTGTATCGCTGTTGTAACGTCCAACTCAATAATCTTTCACTTACATGGAGACATCTCCAATAGTGATGTAACTCTACCAAATCCTCCCAATGAAATAATGTTACCGCTGCAAATTGTCTTCTAGTATCATTCTGTCACTAACAGAAATAAGAGCCCCCCCCCCCATAAATGCTATTAGGTAAAATATGGTACATGGATGAGATCCAATAACAGTAATGACAAAAAAATTGTGAATGTACCACTTTCTACATTTATCATATAAACTTGTAACAAGATGTTATTATGATTAACCTCTTACCCATGCCTGTAGTTGAGCTTTTTCAGTTTCAGTTCTGAGCAGTTTAGATGAGCCAGACCGACCAGTAATCCTGCAACGGTCCCCTATACAAACACACAAACACAAGTAGGAAAACAGGTTTAAACTTTTTCAAAAAATTGTTGAAAATCAAATACATTTTCTACATTTCTACATTTTCAAGTTTTAAGCTAATATTTATAAAAAGACCACTAAGATTCAAATGAAACAGAATTGGAAAAGGGGGGGGGTCCAACAATGGAGGAGACAAACACACCTGACAAATGAAGAAAAAGCAGCTATAGTCGAGCCTCATTAATCCAGACGCCAATAATCCGGATGCTTCGTGTTCCAGACGACATTTCCTGAGTACAAAATTTTGCAATTGCATTCGTCATAATGATATATGCGTTTCAGCAGTCTGGATGCTTCACTTATCCGGACAATTTGCAGGGTTACAAAGGTGTCCTGATTAATGAGGCTCCTCTGTATATTGATATAATACATCATTGTTCCATTGTAGGGACACATGATGATTTGTTTGCCTAAGGCAAGTCATATATCCCAAAGGCAAAGATCAAAGTCAAAGATATAAAATCAGTGAGATTCACATCACTTGTAAAATTTTGTAATCATACAGTATATTATTTCTCTTTTGTTGCTGATTCAAAACTTAAAGACAGCTATGTAGCAGACTTGTACACTAAGTATACAAGTACACCTATGCCTATGCTTGGCACTTATGGCCATTGAGCAGTGAGGGTTCTTTAACATGCTGACATCTACTGTGACATGGGACCTCGGTTTTTACTGTCTCATCTGAAGGACAGGAAAAGCCAAAAGCAACGGGCATGGATTCAAACTCAAGACCTTAAGATCAGAAGGCAAACATGCTAACCACTAAGTCATGGTAGCCCCCCCCCCCAACATCTGACCCTTGGAACATGAAATGTGTATATACAGACTGTACTCACATGATCTCCCACCCATTTCTTTCCATGGTAATCCAGCCTTATTGGTACATCTGGTGAAAACACGAAAGACCTGCAACACAGAACAATAGCCTAATCATATAAAGACGGCCGTACTGGAAATATTGAAATAAATAACATAAGGCTTATTATTTACCAGTTTCACAAGGGAGCTTGAATATTCATTTGAATGAATAACAGAACCTTACTTCTTTGAGTTTATATTTACATTCTTTCCTATTCACTCAATGTTAGATATCTTGCTG
>JACSZP010016245.1:0-14091 GCA_016161895.1 Pinna nobilis | reverse complement strand
GTTTTGTTAATTATGATTATCACTTTTTTCTTCCATGACTTAGTTCTTTGTTGACCAAGTTTATTAACACTACATGTGGTGAATACTGCTTCTACATCACTCTTATTAATAATATTGTTACAACTCTGTATTTATTTGTTTTAAGTATAGATATATATTTATGTATGCCAAAATATTGCTGTTAGATTTGAGGTGTTCAAATTTGATATCACAGTAGCACAGGAGGTCAGTGTAATTCACTCTCTGAGTGTTGTCTAAGGAATTTGTTTTTCATTGATATTATTCTTATAATTTCCAGTACCATTTAAGGACTAGAAATAAAACAGATGAAATAATATGTAGAAAGAGAACTCTCAAATAATAGTTTTACATGATATACAAAAAGCACAAACCTTAAAGAATTAATCAAAAGGATATAATATTAATGAACTTAAGTACCTCATTACTTAACTAGAAATCTGATGTTATTGTAATATTTTACTTGTGATCTGATGGTTAACACTATCTTATTGTATTATAATTGGCTATGATTTGATAGCAAGACAGTAACCAGTTAACTGAAGTCCTTTCACATGAAGCATGATTTCAGTATATAGGGGTTTAATATAAGTAGGCTCCACTGTATGTAGGAACACATACACGTTTACTTTTTAGGGTCATACAAAGGACCAGTCTGCCTGTAGAGCTACGCGACCTTAAAATTTTAATTCTTTCTTAATCTGCAGTGTAAACTTATAAATAGAATTTATTGACAGGGATAAGCAATATGAGTTATGTCTCTTGTATAAGTAACAATCTGATTTACAAATGTGTATCACAGAAGATCTACAATCTGTAAGCATTCCAGTGATGTCCTTTGGTCAAAGCTGAACATTTAAAATATTGTATATAGATTTATTATGGGAGGTGCCCAGGCCTAGTGGCTAATGTGTTTGACTTCTTATTGTGAGGTCTGGGGTTCAAGCCAGAGTTACGCTGCGGTTTGCTGACACTGTCTTTTGGATGATACAGTAAAATCGAGGCACCGTGTCACAGTAGGTGTTGGCATGTTAAAGAACCCACCCTGCCTTATGGCCATAAGTACCGAACATAGGCAAATTTTGTGCTCTTCACTGGCAAATGGTGATGTCACCATAGAAGTGAAAGATTCTTGAGTGGGACGTTAAACAATCCAACCAACATAGATTTATTACAGTATAGATAGATCCTATGTATTGCTCTTCAAAGTAAAGGTTTGAGTGTTCCTACAGATACTGACCAAGTGGGCCTATAAAGGACCAAGTGTTCTTCATTCTTTGGGTACCGCAGTCCTGTTTACCTGTGATCTGACCAGAAATAGGAAACTGACCGAGTCATTGCTATTATCTTGTGCTCTAAGTATTACCCATTTAGTAGACATCTTTGTCATTCAATATTTAGAGATGCCACATAGACATGTACTTCATTTTATGATACCCAGACAAATTAAGATATCTTTATTTTCATTTTATGACAAGATATGTCAGTAATGTTTGACCATTGATATCCCCAAGTAGGGCAGACATCTTTTTGATATTTTGAAATGACAAGTTTTAATGAATTTTGATACAGTGCAGAAAAGTTTAAACTTGATGTTGATCAATCTTACATGAGTGCATATTGTTATCTGTTTATAAGCTATGGGACCAGAAACGGCTTGAATCTTCACAGGAAGCTTATTTTATGCTGGGACAGAAAAATTAAGGAAATGAAATAAATAGAGATTACACAACAAGTTGGGATTGATTATCATGTTTATCCAACTCAAGTTAGTTAATTCTCAAAGTTTCAAAGCGCGAGCTTTAGCGAGCAGTTTGAGATTTTGAGAATTAACTAACTCGAGTTGGATAAACATGATAATCAATCCAAATGAGTTGTGTAATTTTTTTCTACCATAACACTAAATTATTTTGCAAGTCAAAGCCTTGAAAACGTCAAAAACAATTTTTCTTCAATTCCAACCATTATATAAGCCCACTCAATGTATTGTGACATCAGATATAATGACATCAATTGATAGCGTCATAATTGAATTTCCTGACGTATCAGCCAATCAAAACGCTCGGAAGATGTTAACCACGTTTGGTTTATTGATATATTTAATCAACTGAAGCCTCAATTTAACAGCCGTTTTATAATGGTTAAACTATATGTGTTATGGTCGAAATTATGATTTTAACTACTATCGTGATAAGAATACATTGATAAAAGAGGACTTAATGAAATAAAAAAGCACAAATTTATTTAATAACATGAGGTAATACAGAAATCTTACTATGGTAAGATGATATTTCATTAGTTATTAATAATTAACATAATATTTCAATTCAGTTGTCGTTTACAAATATTCAGATACTTACATCATTTTTGTTTTGTTAGATAGGACAAAAATGACACCTGGAATGACCTAAATATGGAATTTAACATTTCTCTGTTTGTAACAGGAGTTTCTAATGATAAAGAGGTCTCTGAGTATTAGGGGCTTCCTGACCATATAATAAAAATTAAGTTCATAAACATGGTCAACTGTGTCTATTATTGATCTATGAACTGCACTTCTAGGAACAAGTACTAGTCAATTAAGTAATATATAAAACATCTGTAAATATTACCATATATGTACACTGCACATATTCCAATCAGCTGATTTTTTATGTGTGTCAATTGTCAATACTACACCCCAGGAATATAATCTCGGAACCTGTTTTTGTCCTAATTCACCATCTGTTTAGAAATAATTTAATGAAATTTTTTATTTATTGATATACATTTATACCTCATCACAATTCTCTACCCGTACACAACCTGTAGCCATAGTTTTATATTCAATTTTTGTTTTATGTACAGGCCTCCATAAGTTATCTACAGTGTCATCTCGTATCCCCAGATGGTACACCCATGGATGTATTTGATAGTGTGGTTTTTTTGTTTGTTTTTGGTTTTGTTTTGTTTTTTGTACATTTACAATAGTTCTCTAAGTAAAGCACAATTTTAAAATCTTAAGACCAGTAAATGTACATATTTTGAGGATTAATTATGGCATTAGTTACATGACATTTATTAAGTGACGGAGCATTGACATAAGGGGATGTATATGCAGTAGAGGTGATGTCATTATTGCAGAATCACTGATATGTAGTTTTGCATACATTAGTGATAAGGCTGTAGTTCATCGTTGACACATCATAAGTAATGTATGTCCATTTCTGAAAAATGATACTACATGTATCTATTTCATTGAAAGTAAAGAGCAGGCTAAACTACAAATAAGTTGACAGTTTGTTTATAACATCACAGTCAAGAAACACCTCAAGTTGCTATGCGATGTTACACCAACCCATACATCAAGAGTTATCAGTGGATTTTTTATATCATGGATAAGAGGAGTACTTTGATTCCTAGTCCAATGCCAATGATAAACAAGAACCATATCCAAGGTTCCCAACAAAACAGGTGATGAAAGCAATTTTTCTGTTCTTCAGTTTTTAGTTTTATTTATTCAGTTTTTGTCTGCAAATAATTTTGCTTTTATTTTTGGAGGGATGGTGGTTCGGGATGAATGATATTGGAATAGGTTAGGGTATAAATTGTCAAAGTATGTAAAATATCATAATTAATGAAAATTACACGTTTTGTTTTGAATAAGCGGACTCAGTAGAGCTGTACCATCTTGTTACTCCTAGGTTCTCGTTTGTCCAGTCATAGTGGCAAGAAAAGAGGAAGAGAAACCGTCATATGATTTTCTTGCCATTCAAAGTACATACTAAAATAAAATTCCATGGAGGAAAAATTGCTATCAAATCTCTCTTGATAAACAAGGGTCTATGTCTAAATCTGTGACACATATACATATCCTATGAACATATGAGCATCTCTTGGTAATATTTCAATTTGCCATAATGTTGAATGCAATAAGTTAATCAGCTGTAATAAATGTGTACATTCACAAGATGGTGATGGTCATTTATTAGCTTGTTGTGTACTTTCACATATAAAATTTGCATTTTTTTTTTTATGATTTACAATAACAAACCAACAAGAACCAATGAAATTAGCAATATTGTCGGTGAAATTTGGCTGTATACTTATTAAATAATGTAGATACCGGTATATATTTTTGTCAGGTAGTGTTTATTCTCACAGATTCTTTTGTGAGACTTGTAAATCCATTGTCTGATTAGTCATTTTTCCTGCTATCAACTTGTGGCCTACAGTTGAAGTTCATGTACTTCAAGGCTTGTGTCAGCTTAATTTGTAGTCGTATTTGTATGATGTAGAATTTGTGAATATTTCATGTCATACTGCAAGACAACAATCAAGAGAATTATAAATACATGAATATACATATATACATAAATATATATATATATATATATATTTAGATATTTAAAGACTATTTTTTGCATGTCCCATATATTGATTGCTTTTCGCATATCTACATTTAAACTTCATCACCTGGTATGGTATCAACAATCTAATTGTTTTTCTTATTTTTGATGTCGTGTTGAGCTATTGTGTCATTAATTGACGCTATGGCAGATAAGAACCTATACATCTAATGCCTCTTTCTGCCTTAACTGATTATGTCATGTTGTGATATTAAAATTGATGGTAAAGGTCATTATTGTGTCATTTGTCTACCCTGTATCTTTTTAATCTTACTTTTTCAATAGAAACTCGTCTCAAATTAAATTTTGATTTTTCAACAGAAACTTGTCTCAAATTGTTATAAGTAAAGTTTGATATTTCAAATCTGTAACATAGAAAGAGCATCGGAGTAAATTATAAGGCTTGTCCTATCTTGAAAAATATAATTGCATTTAAAATTGTTCATAGTTAAAAGTTAAGGTTTTCAAAATGCTTGTATCTCATGTTTATAAAAGAAATATACCACTCAAAATGAAATAAGTTTTTTTTATATTAAATTCATTAGATAATTGCTGAATTTAATGTTTTAAATTGTTTCACTTACAAGTGATTTTTATTGTTTTTGAGAATGGGCTCTTAAGATATAATAAATATTCATGATAATGACTTAGAGTAGGAATGATTTCATATCGTAGTGGTTAGATTAAGAGAAAAGTTATGCTACCATCACTATGTCAGAATGGTCAAGTTTAGGTACAAACAAGATTTTCCTGAACCTAGGTAGATCCAGGAGTAATAGGGGAAGTATTGCTGATACTGCTTTTTCGTGCTGTGAATTCTAGTTCTGGTAGTTTATTAGGATATTGACTGGGGCTTACAGATCACTATTTGTACTTTTACTGAATCTAGCACTTCCAACCAACTTAGTCAAATGTGTGGATAATAAACTGACAAAGTAGACTTGAATTCTGCAGCAATTCATGTTTGTTGCTTGTTTCAATCATAGGCAAGGGTATAAGATTATTTCTTACATAGATTTCATACTTAGTTTATGATAGGTATGAGAATTTTTAAGCTATAAAGTATAGATTTTTTATTTTAGATATTCATGTTTTTGGATTTGTTAGCTAGGAATCTCTGTTTGTAATGTATCAAAAGAATGTCTCAAATTACCATCAGTCAGTTTGATATCACAAGTATGTAATTTAGAAAATATGCAGAAGCAAATTTTAAACTTTCCAGTCACAAAAAACAAAAAATTTTACACAATCAAAATTTTGTTGTAGGTATATGTTATATAGTTTCATTTGCATTTGAATTATTTTATTTTGAAGCATGATAGGGGGACTGCATAGATTACTGAGTGTTACCTTCACATTAAGAAATAGGTTTATCCAAGTCAAAATAAAGCTAAGCAAAACACACCAGATAGGCTAATAAATTACTTGGCAAGACTTTAATATCTTTTTTTTTAATTATGTAACAAATATATCATTAGTATGATAAAAGCTTAGTATACTTTTCAACTGCTGCATTTATTGTGGAATTACATTCGATGCTGTCTGTTTTTCTGATGTACACAATATTTTTGAAACTTGAAAGATGCTGCAATGCAAGTGTGGTTAAAAAATTTACTCTTTTTTAAACCTTACAAATAAGCTAAACTTCATGACCATCTCACAGCAGTATTGTCATACATCTTTGCGTTCCCCCTTATATTACTAATTCTAATTTATTCAAAAAATGAATTCTTGGCGAGACAAGGTTGTGAAATGATGAAAGGTATCAAAGGACTGTGAGTCCTGCATATTTTATTCTGAAGCATTCTATTTTCTCTTATTTGTTATGTCATATGTACAGCTCATGTTGAGAGCATCAGTGCAAACAGGAAATATATTTACTAATCCTGATTGTAAGATTTTAAACAGAATGATCTATTTCATGCCTGTAGACTCTTGAATTTAAATATCTGGTAGAAGTGTTCTGACAATTTGATGATATAAGACAAGATGGTAATTTGCCGTCAATTATTGTTTTTTTTCTCCTAGCCGTGCAGAGCCATACGTCACTATCTTTTGCTCCCACATCATCTAAATAGATATTATTGGTTTATCTTTATAATTTTCTTGAGGTGTTGTTCCAGGAATGCAGAGCAAACTACTCGATTTGAGATGAAAAGGTTGGATGTTGGACAGATCAAACAAGTCAGAGTCAAAATGTTTACATTACTAATAGGACAGTTGATACCCTACCTTCGCCTAATTGTCAAATACAATTTGAGGCAGAATCGTATTTAACAAGTCCAGTATTGATCATAAGTTTATTTCTTTTTCTTTTTATGTCACAGGTTTTTTGTTCCTAAGTTGTGATAGGTATCCTTAGTAATGAGGCATTTATTTCAAGGGTTGTATGGTATCTATTATATAAATACATATATACATGTATACGTATGTATAAACGCACTATACATGTGAATGTCTATTGTCTCAGATTTACAATCATTTTCATTTATAACTAGCGAAAACAAATGCAACTTTTCATTTCTGTGGCATTAGATCTTAATGTAATGGTACAACAGAATTCGTAGTTAAAACGTAGTACAATACTTAGTCAACATTTACGTATTTCGAATATAATAAAATCAATGTGCTGCTGAAATTAAACCCCCGTTTTAACATTGTGTTTTACCCAGTTTTATATCATTGCTGCTGATATTGAACCTGTTTATAGACATGAAGTTTGACTTAAACGGCATAATTTCTTATGAACTGGTTGCACATTTGTTGAATGTAAAAGTTACGGTTGCAGAATGTATCAATATTGTGATATCTGAACAGCAACTCTTTTCCAGTATGAGTTTAATTATCAGTTTGCATTAATTGAAAACAGTAATAAGAAATTACAAAACAGATATTGAATTTAAAAATGAAAACGCAATTTTTCTGAAACTTGAAACTGCTTTCTGGCTATTTCACTATTATATATACATTTATATATATTCTTTAATCATTTTGGAAATTTTGAAATATAAGATGGATGAAATAAAGTTGAGTTAGGACTCAACTCATAGTTCTGATTAGAAAAGTTTATGAAGTTAAAGAGGATTAAAATTTTACATCTCACAACTTCACAAGCTGTGTTTACTTAATTCATACCCTATGTAGTCATCTACCATACCAGGTTGATTAGAAAAGATAATTGAATTATATCTCTGTACCATTTGGTCTGATAAATGCAAATTGTTTTATGAGTCCGTATATTTGGACAAATCTCAAGAAAACAATAACGTATTACATGTATTTTTGTTATTATTTTTAGGAACAGGACCATTGAAGTTCCCAGTTAAATATATATTATTAGGCTAATGTTTTCCACCATATCTTCAAGACTGAATACTACCTTATAATCTGAATTTTGTTTTGTAAGTTATAGCTCTCTTTGGTAGAAATTTACTTATAAGGCCAGTTCTTGAGTCACATGAAGGAAACTTCTTAATCACAAAAAGTCGGAAAAATTTTGAAAAAAAAGACTTGTCACAATGGACAGGGTTTTGTTTCAGAATGGCCAGTATGGCAAGAGTGCAATATATCAATCCATGTTGTTAACAGCATTAAGTTCGGCCATGTTTATTTGTTGTTTTTGTTATTGTTGTAAATACACACTTGCCAATTTATCATAGATATGGTCAAATGAAGGTTGTTGAAGTCGAATTAATGACTTTGTTTATAGAATTTAACCCCACAAATAAGACACGTGTTACGGTATAAATACGATATGTCACATGACAAATAGGACATGTGTCACATGACAGATAAGACGTGTGTCACATGACTATACGGAGCTGCTGAGTTTTGTCACTTTCTTGTAAGGATTAAGTGACAATATCTTTTCTTGTTACAAATGAATTATATTTGCTGTACATTTATTGTATTGAATCATATCAACAGTATCTGCTTTACCGTTATCTATTCATAGCATGCAAGCATTTTCTGGTAAAATCTTATTTTTCTTTGCATGTTTTAAATCATTTAAGTCATTTCGTGTATTGATAAAGATATTTGTGAAAAACAAAGCAATGTTAAATTTATTTTGAGGAGAATTAAATCATGTGATTGCTCTCTTGGTTGAGTCTGTATACTAAACTTGTCATAAGTATATGTAATATGTAATGTTGGGTCATAAGTAAATATATAACATATATTCTATCAATAAAAGAGTTAAAACTGACTTCCAAACTTTGTTGTTTATATTGCATCAGGAACAAGAACGATTCGGAATATAGGCGGGGCAGTTTTGGCGATCCAGGAGTTACAGTAAGTGTTGGTAAGTTAAAGAACCCTCCTTGCTCTACGGTCATAAGTGCCGAGCATTGGCAAAATATGTTGCTCACGGTGACATCTCCATATAAGTGAAAGATTTTCAAGTGGGACATTAAATACTATTCCGTAACAACTAGATCATATTTCCGCGAATAATCAAACATATTGTTCCTCTGATATAATGTATGTTAGTATTGTGTTAGAATTATGACTGACATTGGTATATTTCTACAAGCTAGTGCTTTTATATATCTTATTTGTGGCAGAGTGGTTAGCATGTTCGACTGCGAATTGAAAGATCCAGGTTCGAGCCACGTAGCCCCACTCTGCAGTTGGCCATCCCTATCTTTTGGAAGAGACAGTAAAAAACCGAGGTCCTGTGTCCCAGTAGGTGTTGGCACGTTAAAGAACCCTCCTGTTCTACGGCTAACAGTGCCGAGCATAGGCAAAATTTGTAGCCCTTCATCGGCACACGGTGTCATCTCCATATGAGTGAAATATTCTTGAGTGGGACGTTAAACAACAATACCATACCATACCATATATATCTTATGCCAGAGTCCTGGTGCTTTCTTATGTGAAGATACTATTCTTGCAAGTAACGTCGAAAGTAATTAGCGTTTTCTTTATTGCCCTCCCATTATGACACAATACCTTAAAATGACCATATCAAATTCATGGTTGACAAAAAACTTTCAAAGGTAATATGTTGAAGAAACAAAGATATAAGGTGAAAGAAACCTTGATAAACCTTTTGTTAAGCAAAGCTGAACTAATTGTTTTATCTTCTCTTTTAGTTTAGAATGGGGAATGGTCGAATAGAAAGTTGAAAAGTCAAATATGTCTTTCGGCTCTTACATGAAGAGAGAGACCTAAATTGTATTTTTATAATTTTGTAGAATCTACATCTGATTGACACCTCCCGTTGAGTAGCTGGTATCACAGTAGCTACGATGCCCGTCTTTGATAGCTGCGAAGAAAGATGTTAAAAGTTTGGAAAGAGGCTTTGTGGAGCATTTAGCAGAGTAAGGGAAGATCTAGTTCATCGTCTTTAGTTGGAATACCAAAAGAAAATAAAACAGATCTGTGATTGACAAGGATTTCCTTTATCGTAAGTGTTCTATGGGTATAACGTGGGTTGCCTAGCGAAATGCCAATGCCCAATTTCCTTATCCAACAAGCTATGTCATGTGATTTGCATATAAAACAATATTGTCAGGGGTTTTGTCTGCTAGCACAACAGCATATTTGTCATGAAGGAATCGTTTGACAGCATGATGGTCTTCGACGATTAATTTTGTATTTGTGTTTATTGACTCTCAAAATTCATGAATCCTTACTGTATCAAATACCTCACTGACTTTAGTCCTTTACCCATTCGGGAAGAGTGTTGACGTTCTTTTTTCACGCTTTGTACATTTTCTTGCGTACTCCACGACAGAAGCCATAAGAATTATAAAATCATATTTATGGATTTTGGCTCGCGATATTTCGATCCTTTGGCTAGGATATTCCCTAGAGGCTCGTTTTGAACGTTTGATGTTCAGATCATCAGATAGAACGTGGCTATCAGGGTTATACACGAATGGGGGAATTTGAACACATGTGTTCAGGGGGTTTTGACTTGCGGTCGTCAACGTTGAGATCCTACAACACTTGTTTATACATCAGTTACAATTGGTCTGGTATAGGTATATGAAATGATAGGAACTGACTGGTCCTTAAAATGTTGAGGAATTTTATACTTGACAGAAATATGATGGGGGATAGTACTCAGAAGAACAGTCTTTTAGTAGAAAAAGAAAGTTCAAGAAACGATCGTTTTCTTCTGCTACCACCGCCCCGATAGCACCGGACAAGAAAAACCCGTGCTAACCAATATCCAGGATAATAGCTGATAGTTTGTAATTGTTTGAATTTCCCAACAGCAGTTGTAGATTGAGTTCAGTTCCGTATATGGCATTGAGTACAGCTGCTTGTGTGAACAAAAGGAATAATACTGATATTGCAGGAAAATAATTTCATCTATTTACATCAAGCATTAATATTGATATATTGCTTTGCTCTCTCTCTCTCTCTCTCTCTCTCTCTCTCTCTCTCTCTCTGTGTGTGTGTGTGTGTGAACGTGAATATTTGTAGGCCTGTTTTAACATTGATAATGACATTTAATTATTTATCGTGCTAAGTATTTTAATATGCTATCATATTCTAAACACGATACATTCAAAACAACCTTGACACAGATACACTGTACATAGTATGTTTTATATCAAATGTTTACTATATATCTATTTTTGGTACACAATCTCTAAGCTATCGTGTGAAAATTCAACCATATAAGTCAACATTTCGACAGTCCTTCTTTAGTATGAACCATCTATCACTTCACTATATTTTCCGGGGAGCCAGTTGTGGTAGCGTACTTGCCTTGATCAGTACCGAGTTTGAGCACAATTTAACATATCACGTTTACTCCTGTCACCACATAACTGAAACAAAGATGAAGGTTGCTTAAACAAAATAAAAGAAACAATCAGAAGTATCTCCGAATGAACTTCGACGTGTCGTTTCCACTTTACCCTTTCTGTGTTTGTCCTTGTCATCGGAGATTTGAGGTTTGAGGACAAATATTCTTCAGTCCGTATGTTTGAACCTTATCCATAACTTACAAACGGTAAGTGAAAAAGTCTTTTAAAGGTCATGACCTCGTGATTGGTGTTTGTTTATTTTCTGCCACAGAAGGTATTTGTGCTACACAAAATTTTCATTTAAAGCAGTCCGTTTAAATAAAACGCAGTCTCATTGAGTAGTTCCTTTGATTAGAATACATATATTTCATAAGTTTATTACATGTAGATACTTTTTTTTTCAAATATGTTAAATATTTACACTAACTAGAGCGATGACTAAGAATGCCTCATTTCTTTTTTATGTTTATAAGTTTCAAATATGCATCATGTATCTAAATGTTTAAAATCAATCATGTTTTTATTTTTACTATGTAATGTTAGGCAAACGTCATGACTGTAGTTAGTGCACATTGGAGGTCGCGGGGATAGAGAACTAATGTCATATCCCCGTGTCGTTGTAAAAAAAACTTAAATCAGATAGGGGTCTGATAATTCATATACTGGTTCCTCGTGGTTATTGTTTTCATATAAGGTCATGACCTTTTACCTAGTGACCTTTGCCTTACATTATGACCTACTTTTAGAAAGCTTTAATCCCATTGTTTGTATATCCATTTGTGATCTTTGTTTTCCTCGGACAACTATTCTTATTTTCATCTGTTTCTCATATAAAACACTAAGAGAGTTCACGTCCTTGATAAATGTACATGTGTATTTGCTATCGTAAATCATGTATATCCTCTCTTGTAGATAAGAATGCCTCCGTATTTGAGTTCAGGTGTTCTCGCGAATGTAAACATTAGACATTTTATATAGCTTCAACTAGATAATTTACTACTTCATATTTAATATATCACGCTAATCTATTTATTTATGCATGCGACATAGATGAACTTTGGGTTATCGTTTTGTCACTGATAACATCGATATTTTTTGTGATTTGCTTATTTCGTTTAGTCATACGTAAACGTCAATAAAATAATGTCAAGGGCAAAGTTTAGTCAATGTTTGATATGCCCGGTGAATCAACGACAGTTCAGACTAAAACACTTGGTATGTGTATAATGTCTCAAATTATGTTTTGTCTCGGGTATATTGTACATTAAATGTCATTTTATTCAGCGGGCCACTAAGACAGGCTAGGCTGCACGCGTTATGGCTAGCTTGAAGTAATTGAACCTTCTAAAGTTTCAAAACTAAATTTCTTTCCAGATTACTTGTTTTTAGCTGTGTAGGATTGTTGCTAAATTAAGTCGTGAAATTAAAACTAAAATGTTAATTTATTCATGGTTAAATAGACAGATGCAAAATACATCAGTGCATGACCTGTCGTAAAAAATTGTCTTCTCAGAATTACAATAATTGAGAAGACACTATTGAAAAACATCATTTTAAGTTTGATTTAAAAATTCTTTTTAAAACATGTTTCCTTAGAAATTATTTTGTGAGGTAATGGTTTGTCCGGAATTACGTTTAAAGCTATTTTTGGATCATTCCCGGGTAGTTTTTGTTAAATGCCTAAACGTGCGTCAAGAGCTTAAATATATTCAGAACTGAATGCAGATCAGGAAGTGTGTTGTTCTGATCAATATCTTACAGTTATTTTTATCTAGGCTAATAGTTGATCGAAATATTTTTGAAAATAATTGTTCCTGATATGAATTTTTATTTGAATAAAAATAATTACCAGAGCTATGTATGTATGTATGTATGTATGTATGTGTGTGTGTGTGTGTGTGTATGTATGTATGTATGTATGTATGTATGTATGTATGTATGTATGTATACTCACGTCCCAAAAGTATGTCAATGTATACATGTAGTAGTATTTAATCTTAATTTAGATTTAGTCGGGAAATCCCAGATAATGTTTACAAGTGAGTGCAATGCAAAGAAAAACTCAAGCAAATATGTACATATGTACCTATTTTAAAATTCAGGACAGCGTTTTTTTGTAAGTTTTCCAAGTACAGTTTAAAGCTGTCATATCACTAAGAAGGACACAAATCGTTATCAAGAGATCTCGATAAGTGTGTAAAGCGTTCTTCTAGACATATAAATTTGTCATTGTCTATTCTTTTCTTCCTCCAAGGTTGTGTTTGGCTTTGATTTAAAACAAATATATAATTATCATTTTACAAATCGGCATGCTAGTTTGTATGAAGCATTGTGCAATAGTATCACTTTAAAAATACCGAACTGTACGATAAAAGAGATGACCACAATTTCCCTATTGTCAATTGTCCATTTCATGTAGTAATATTCCAGCAGCACCTGCATATGGAGTATACAACTCTCAGTTAATAAGATATTCCAAAGCACGTGTTTCCGATAAATGGTTGCTGCTGACCAAGAGGCTACTTCACCAAGGGTTCTTTATAGTTAGATTGAAATAATTTCTTCCAAACTTTTACGGTTGCCATCATGACCTGATTGACCGTTATGGAATATCGATTTCACAGATGAAGAGGGATGTGTCCCACTTTGTCTTTCACCTAATCGCGTCCCGCATTTATCGTTACGATTAGCATCGTATCATATATTTGGGAATATCGTTAGACATATTCCCAAATTTGAAAAATAGGTGACACGGCCGGTGCCGCACGTGGAGCAGGGGTTGCTTACACTTCCGCAACACCTGAACTCGCCCCGGTTTTTATGGGGTTTGTGTTACTATTTTGTCTTAGTAAAAATTGTTGTATGAATTACTGTATGTAGTGTCGTCTCTTTTTGTTTTGTCGATGGTGTTATCTGTT
>JACSZP010016236.1:0-10770 GCA_016161895.1 Pinna nobilis | reverse complement strand
AAGTTTTCCTCCGAGGGGAAGTTTGTACTGGAGTTAGACTCCGCCATATTTACGTCTGGTAATCGTCTGTGGTATGTACACGCTGTGAGCGGTGACACGGTCTGTATACAGGACGGTCACCCTGACCATAACAAGGTGTGTAACCTGGTGATAGTGACCGCTGCTGGTCAAGTCATCTCACGTGTCACACGGACAGGACAACTAAAGGAACACACAGAGGCTATAGTGTGGGACAAGCACGGCAACATGCTGACTGGTACAGTGGGAGGTGAGTACATACACGTGTTTAGTGGGGAGGGCACGTGCAGACAAAGTTATAAAGTGGAGGGATCTAGTGGGGTGTGGGCATTGTGTCTGGGGAAGGGCGGTGTCTTGTGGATAGGGACTCGGTCAGGGGAAGTGATAACAGCCAAGTATCTGCAGTAAACTACACACACGTGTACACATCCACACCGGTATACATGTGTAATTATAACACACGTGCACACATTCACATGTGTATAAAGTTGTAATTATATAACACGCGTGATATTTGTAGAATAATTAACTCAGATGTGACGACATTTTAACTTCATCCTGTTTCTGCATCAATACACAATGTAACAGCGAGGTGGCCATTTTGAATTTTACATGTGACATTGTGTTTGACACAATCAATGTTTATATTGTGAATGTTTATTTATAGACATTTAATTACGCATATATTTGCATTTCTCTTTAGTTTTGTAGAACAATAATAATGATTAAGTATTTATTTGAGTTTCTATAGTATTTACATGTATATCAGACATAAATAATTTATATATAATTGTAATGATAGTGAGTATTTATTTGAGCTTCTATAGTATTTACATGTATATCAGAGTGAGACAGAATGAAGATCTATTTTTTTTTTTTAGATTTCTGTGTTAAGGTTAATCTAATATCTGATATCAGCTAATGGGTAATGTGGACTTGACTTTAAGAAAATGATTAAATTTTCAGTGTTTTTGACAAATAATTTATTCATGCAGGTATTTTTCATCCAGTTTAAATGATACAGTCAGAGGTTTGCTGATCTGTATGTTGATGTTATTTTAGTTTGTACATTTGCACCAATAACATTTCTGAATCAAATTCCTTACTCTTTAATTATAATTTTAAATATCATTATCATAATGATAAATTTTCATTTTATTATTTTTTACCAAATTATTCATAGATGGTTTACTTGCGCAAAGTTAAAGTAAAATACCTCTGCAGAAAATATACCAAAGAAACCAACGTGTAATTTACTCTAATAACTTGTTGTATCATATGCATGTATTTCTCAAAGACCTCAAAAATTATTCTACACATATTATATTAGAAATATCTTAAATGAAGGTTATCTTTGTGCCTTTTGTACCATATTTATCTTTATTTTTCCATAGAAGTTTGTTACATTAATTTGAACTACATGTACCAGTAGCAAATATTTCCCTGTATAAATATATGTTATGTGGAATAACCAGCATTAACTGTGGATGTACATTGGTTGTTGTTTTTGCTTGTTGTTGTAATGTAATAAAAAGTAAAAAAAAAAAAAGAAAAAAAAGAGGGATCATCAAGATGAGGTTCCCATAATGGTTCTGTGGTCTCTCTGTGCAGAATTAATTGCCATTGAGTCTGTGGACAGCCATTCTGGTAATGCTCAATATCAACTTTGAGATGATAGATTTCTTGCATTTCAGAGATTTTGTGGGTCATCGCCATGACAACTTCTGTTACAAATTATAGATAATTTCCTTAGGCCATAGCCACTTGGTATCTCACATGTATAAGTGTTACCCATGGTGTTATAGTTTCCACTCTGTCTGTCTGCCATTTTGTGTTTAAACTTATATTTACTGGTAGTACAGATAGTATAAAGCTTCATTTTGGTATTTGCATATAACAATGGGTTAATCATTTAGTGTAAATTTTCTTCGGATTGACTTGTACATCAAAGTCACGACTCTTAGATATTTTTTATATTTGATGTTTTCCAGACATACTTTATTACTTTATTTTGCTTTTGGATAAGTGTGGGCCGGGCGTCTTCGAACAAGTGGTGAGCTTGTGCGACTTCAAATTGAAGGGTCCGCGGTTCAAATCCGCACAGTGCCACTCTGTGTGGTCGGCCGTCTCCGTCTTTCAGATGAGATAGTAACAATGTCAATGGAGGTCTCGTGTCACGGTAAATGTTGGCACATTAAAGAACCCTCCCTGTTCTACGGCCAGCAATGCCTAGCATAGGCAAAATTTGTCGCCCTCTGCTGGCACACACAGTGATGTCTCCATATGAGTGAAATATTCTTGAGTGAGACGTTAAATACTAGTAACAATACAACAATTTGGAATATATTTATAGATCTTTTTGGTGTTTGTGTATGTGTGAAACAGTATATTAAAAGTGACTTGTAAATTTGATTAATTTAATTCTGTTTGACATCCTCTTTTTAGGTCACCTGAGCTTTGCTCATGGTGACCCATTGCGATCGCTTTTTGTCCGTCGTCGTGCGTCGTCCGTTAACTTTTCACATTTTGAACTTCTTCTCAAGAACCAATGAATGGATCAGGCCCAAACTTGGTACACATGTTCTACACAAGGTCCCACACAAGTGCTGTTACTTTTCAGGGCAATGCAAAATCCAAGATGGCTGCCATGGCCTCTGATTGGCTGAGGCATTTTGAACTTCTTCTCAAAAACCACTTAATGGATCAGAACCAAACTTGGTACAGATCATCTTCACAAGGTCCAACACAAGTGCTGTTACTTTTCAGGGCAATGCAAAATCCAAGATGGCCGCCATGGCCTCTGATTGGCTGAGACATTTTGAACTTCTTCTCAAGAACCAATGAATGGATCAGGCCCAAACTTAGTACAGATGTTCTACACAAGGTCCCACACAAGTGTTGTTACTTTTCGGGACCATGCAAAATCCAAGATGGCCACCATGGCCTCTGATTGGCTGAGACATTTTGAACTTCTTCTCAAGAACCGATGAATGGATCAGGCCCAAACTTAGTACAGATGCTCTATACAAGGTCCCACACAAATGTTGCTACCTTTCGGCGCCATGCGAAATCCAAGATGACCACCACGGCCTCTGATTGGCTGAGACATTTTGAATTTCTTCTCAAGAACCACTGAATGGAATAGGCCCAAACTTGGTATACATGTTCTACACAAGGTCCCACACAAGTGTTGTTACTTTTCAGGGCAATGCGAAATGCATCCAAGATAGCCGCCATGGCCTCTGATTGCCTGAGACATTTTGAACTTCAGGGTTACTATACGATTTCGTATATCAGGCTTCATCTCAAGAACCAGTGGGCCAATTTCAACCAAATGTATTACTCAGGTGACCGTTAAGGCCCCTTGGGCCTCTTGTTATACTCTAATTATGGCTCTTTCTCTTGATATACAGTACTCTTTAAATACTATAGTTATGGCCCTTTCCATTTGACGTTCCCTCTTAGTACTGTAGTTACTGCCCTTTCCATTTGGTGTACCCTCTTAATAGGCCTACTGTAGTAACGACCCTTTCCATTTGATGTAACCTCTTAATACTGTTGTAATTGCCCTTTCCATTTGACATAACCTCTTAATACTGTAGCTACGACCCTTTCCACTTGACATACCCTCTTAATACTGTAGTTACGGCCCTTTCCACTTTACATAACCTCTTAATACTGTAGCTACGACCCTTTCCACTTCACATAACCTCTTAATATTGTAGCTACGACCCTTTCCATTTGACATAACCTCTAAATTCTGTAGTTACAGCCCTTTTCATTTGATGTACCCTCTTAATACTGTAGTTACAGCCCTTTCCATTTGACATAACCTCTTCATACCGTAGTTACGGCCTTTTAAATTTGACAAACTATTTTACTACCGTAGTTATGGCCCTTTCCATTTTACATGAGTATGTATTAAAAAAAACTAGACTGATCATGGCCACGGTTTATTCGAAATAAGTCCTGATTAATAAATATAGAACACCTAAGATTAAATCTACTTAAGACTTTTCTCTCTGAAATTAACAACCTATTTCAGTACCTACCCCCTCCTTTATACTGTGGTTTTAGATTTTGAAACAGAGGGAAAAATTATAAGACAGACCGTACATGTTTAGTTTGGGAAATTACAACAGTGGAGTTGGTCTATAAGGAAGTCAAAGGGGATTCACTTTTGACTTCGTTATAGGCATCCTTCGTTTTAAGCATCAGAGTATATTATATATACACTGTACATGTATATAGATAAATAGTCATTCTTTTCAGGGATTGTGTTTGTCTTCGTTATAGTACTGAATTTGCTTTAAGCTGATTCGTTAAAGACCGACTCTACTGTATAACAGCTTAACCTTAAGAATTGTTTAATACTTCAGACTCTGTTAAAAGACAAGCCACGTTTGGCATTACTTTTCTGTTTTACATTGCTTTAGTTACCAAGCTAACAAGGAATGCACAGCCTATGACTTATACTTACAACTTTATCCTAAGCATCAGGACTGACAATGTGCCGAGCAAAACCCTGATATATACAGTTGTATCTGTCTTAACCGATCAGCAATGGCCCTTGTCAATTTGTCCATTTTAGACAAAATTGGATTGCTCAAAACACAATATTTTCCGTTGAATTCTTTATGCTTTCGCTGGTATAACATTGAACATCATTACAACTTGAAGGATCCAGTGATTATTTTTTATAGGACTTTTTCATCATAAACTATCCGTAAAAGATCAACGAGAAAATTAAGAAAAAAATTTCAACAAATTATTTTTTATTAACACTAAGAATTGTCACAGGGCATACATTTATAAACATGCAATGTAACTTGCACGTAATATACGAGTACATGTATATGTACGTGAACACGAATGTTTACACCATATGTATGTTAAATGCCCCTGATACTGATATTGTCAATGTACTATGGTAAATATTCCATGTGACACCCAGTGCATTCGCCTAGAGGTCTACATGCCTCAAAATAGGTGTGAACAAACGATTGTACAGTGCTTTGTTTTCTCATTGCGACTGGTCAAGGTAATTTATTCCGACAGATGATGAATGTACTAATTGTAAAGAAAACAATCTCAACACACGTACGGTTTTCAGAATAGACAGAATCCATATTATACAGAGTTAACATACTAATAGATAAGAAGGAGAATGCATACATGCCATATTTTTCTGCGGTCATTCTGGGATTTTTACTAGGACAAATGACAATATTCCTTGACAAATTCCACCAAATTCTAGGACATTTTATTGATATATTTTGCGGGAGTTAAATAAGAATAAAACAGTGTTCATTATACACATGTACTCTTGTTTTACTTGCATTTAAAGTTTTTAGTAAAACAGTTACATGTAGCCTACAATGTTTAGAATTTAATACCCAAAATATTCTTTACAAGACATTATAGGCCTAATTGATTTTATCGGAAAAGGAGATATTGTCAAGCCCATCACATCAGTCTGGCTCAACCTGTATTTTCACAGAATTATCTGTCTGCATCAGCAATAGTCAATGTGGAATATTTAATAAAGATATAGCCTAATTTTTTTAATTCCCTAGCTTGTTTCTGCACAATCTGTTGTTGTTAAGAAAGCTACATGTCTACATGTAATGTCCCACACCAAAGAGCACTGCTAAAAACAACCTAATTTATCTATTTGTTATTTGATTGACATGTAAGTTAAGTTTTCTTTTTAATAAATTAATTTTGATCACATTTAGTACATTATAATTAATAATTATCATGTTTACTGGAAGTTTTAAAGTTTAAATGAAGTATTCATTACAGACCATATAGGCCCTAGTCACTATTAAACTGGAATGTGCAATATGTATGGGCTAGATCAACCACTATTCACGTACACAAAGATAGTCTTTAAGAAAAAGAGCTCATGTGCTGTAAAGACCTACTTAGCAAAAATAAAGGTAGGAAAGCTGTTTATACTTATAGACATTATTTGAAAACCGGAAGTATATCTTGTCTAGAAAGAATTATTTCAAGGTAGGCACAATATGTGTCCAAGCTCAACATGGCTTTTAAACTTGGTGTACTCTCATCTATGTGACTTTGTACTCCTTTAAATGACCGAAGTGAAGTAATAAAAAAAGTGGAGTGATATAATATGATGATTGCTGGACAACTCGTCACCGAGACAACTCGTAACAAGACAACTCGTAACCAAAAACAGACAACTCGTCACCATACAATTTTGGTTACGAGTTGTCTGGTCAACTTATCACCAGGTGACGAGTTGACAAGACAACTTGTAACCAAAACTTAGAACATTTTTTCATGATGGTCACAAAATCTCGTCAACAAAAGTTAGAATGTTTTTTCGTGATAGTGTGACTCATCACCAAAACTTAGAATCTTTATTTATTAATTGCAAAAGAACTCGTCACCAAAACTTGGGCTTTTCAAACTAAACTAATCACTAAAACTCTCTCTCCTCTTTTAAGTACCTGTTTTTGTGACGAGTTCTCATGGAATTCATGAAAAAAATTCTAAGTGTTAGTGACACGTTTTTGTGACTATATCTCATAATGAGTTCAAATAAAATTAACCAAAACTAAAATCGCATGGTGACAAGTTGTCTTTTTTTGGCTACGAGTTTTCTTGTTACAAGTTGTCCCGGTTACGAGTTGTCGTGATACCAATATGATTTTCTACAGAATATAATTTGACAGTTTAACATTAATTTAAGAAACTATGAATGAATCTTTAAGTTCATGTAGGCAATGTCCGAATTCAGGGACCAACACAAATTTTAAAAGAAAATCAGCGTCCCACCGGGACAGGTTTGAAGTGATAAATTTTCCAGGACATTTGATGTCCCTCCGGGATGTATGGCAAGTATGAAAATGCCGGACCAAATGATTTCGCAGGTATTGACAAGAATCCGGTTCAACAAAGGCCGGTTTATACAAATACCACTATACATGAAAAGTGGATCTTTTTGTCAGATTTCATGATGACATATACACAGTTTAATTAATGAAAATATCACCTAAATAAAATGATAAAGGAAATCAAATACAAAAAGTTTCTTTTAGACAGGCAATAATCCACACATATGCTGGGGTACTAGTTACCTTTACATTACTCAGTAAATCATCAATGTCTTCAACACACTTCAGCAAGTCACATGACCACAATTTTCTCCCTTCAAGTTGTTGCTGTATGATATTAAAAACTTCAGTCATCTCCGTAACAGAATAGACCCTCATGTCTAAGTGAGAAATTCTTCCCTTTTCAATTTCTAGATTTATCCATAATTCATGTATTCCGTCAAGGTCAACACCAAAGTTTCTACATATTGAGAATTTTGGGGTATGACCATAGACCCAATTCCTCTGTATCAGTGCCAAACTTAGCTTGTTCAGACCTGGAAATATTTCCTCCTCTCCAGGATCCACCCAACTGAAATCACTCTGAAATATAAGAAAAGTATTTCTTAATAATAATTTACATACATATTCAAGACTCACTGCAAACCTTTAAGTGTTTCCTTTTCATCTGAAACTGATTCATTTTAGAAAAGCATGTAGTTGTATTTCAATCCAATTGCATGTGTCTTCAATGTGTTCCTCTTTTATGTTGAGTTGCATTAGGATCTCATCAAACCCTATGTTGAGGTCAAATTCTACAGACCATTAAATTAAAAAAGAAGAATATCTTGCCTTAACAGCAGATGTAACAGTTTAGGCAAGTCTGGATATCTACTCTCCTGTAATTGAAGATTAAAATCTCCCTCCAGGGGGCAGTGTGGGAGTCAATATGAAAGAAAACTTCACACAGCCAAGCTGCACATTGGAATTATTTCTAGATCTAAGAAAGATGAGGAGTATTGTGATGGTTTAATCAAATGTAGATTGTGTTTACATGTCTATATCTACAGAGATATATTGATGCACAAGCCTCTATAAGATTAACTTGTGAATTTCATGTTGCTGTTTCACAATTCAGGGGAGGTCACTCCCCAAAATTACGAAATGTATGGAATTCATTTATTTTCAAGTGATATGGAGCCATTTTGTGGTGCATGTGGATAAGTCCTCAAATGTTGGCCTATGCTTAATACTTACAGCCATTAAGGATTTTTTTATGTCAACTCCCACTGTGACACAGAACATTCGTCGTGACCATCTGAAGGGCAGGAAAAGTTAATCCCCCGTGCCAAGGCTTGTACCCACAAACACACAATCAGAAGATACGCACTCGATCATGGGCCTACGATAGTTCTTGATAATTGTTTGAATCTGCATGGGAATTGTGTATTAGACAGTATAGAAAATATTTCCTTGGTTCAAGTGCATGAATCAGCCTTCCGTCATGCGTGGTTATTAAGAGAAACGTTGTCTCTATTTAAGGTATCTTAGGGTCCTTCTGAATATAATGCTCCTGTTAGGCAGCAAAGTAATCAAACCTATTAACTACTTTAACGTTTTGGAGAGCAGGTCAAACTCTAAAGTAAAGTCAGGAGGGGGAAAATATATCAATTTTTAAAGGTGTCACGAAATGTAGGCCTACACATGTGAAATGTGAAAAACCTGTCAGGCACCATTCAAAACTATTTTCTAGGATTGAGGTTTTGTGGACTTACAGTCAGGACTGACCAGAAAACTCCCCCACCTACGGAAATTCATTTACAGGGCAGAAAAAAATGATGACTACCTGTAGTTTTTCGTTCCTTAAAAACTCTCGTCCGATAACATCAACTAGAGTGTGAAAGTTGATATCTCCTGCCTCATCTCTCAGATTCCGAGTCCAGGATTTCTGACTTTGTGTTGCTCGTGAATGGATCCCAATCTGTTCAAAATTACAGCAATGATGAGATAATAACGGCTCGTTCATGCAATATTCAGATTGATGACAAATATGACACAAGATGAATGTCATGAATCACATCCTGGTACAAAGGGTAAAGACAGATTTACACATCACAGGACATTGTAAAAACAATAGAGCTACATGTACATTCAAATTTCTATGAATTAGATTTTTAGCAGTGTGTCAAATTAATCTCCATGAACTGGGTAATTTCCCCGTAAAATTCCCCTCAATATATCATCAATGACTTGAGCTTTCAGGAGTCGAATTTCCCATTGTTATCTACTACCGGTAATTTGATCTGAGAAACCAAACATAAGTCGGAAATAAAATTTCATTTCTCTGAGAGCTCCAGAATGGCATTTTTACACTTATTTTGCTAATCATGCAGTGATCTGCTTACCAGGCAACGACCAGATACAGTTTACAGAATTAAAAGTCTCCGTACTCCAATAGAAGCAAAGTTTCACATCGTACAGAAGAGACGAAGGGTTTATAGAGGACAACAAAGCTTACCGAAGGATATAGGAAGTAGAATCATACTGATCTAAAAATAGCTCAAACTCCAAGGTAAAGGTTACTTAGTCAAAAATATGGTCCTAGATTATTATTATTGAATTACAAACAACAAATTCTAACAGTAAAATGTTTGAAATAATCAAATCAAAGCACTATACAAGCACCTAGACAGATATATATATAGCACTTCTTATATTCATGGATCGGGCAGGGCCCTCAGAGCACTCTTTCCAAACTAGGCACGTGAAAAGGGTTGTATGAACATTGTATTGTTTGTTGTTGTACAATGTATGTAAATGTAATACCCCACACCAGTTGGTTGTACAATGTACGTATATGTAATACCCCATACTAGGTGATTGTACAATGTAGGTACATGTAATACCCCACAGTAGTTGGTTGTACAATGTATGTACATGTAATACCCCGTGCCAGTTGGTTGTACAATGTATGTTCATATAATACCCCATACATGTACTAGGTGATTGTACAATGTGCATACATTTATTACCCCATACTAGGTCGTTGTACAATGTTCCTAGATGTAATACCCAAAAGTGAAATGTCTGGATTATTGGTTTCTTGATAAAGGAGTCTTTTTGTACATATATCAAGTCGCCACATAAGTACTAGTCAAAAGCAAGTTCCATAATGTTTCTCTGACGGAAAGACACATACAAACAAACAAAAAGACGGAAAGACACATACAAACAAACAAAAAGACAGACCGACACATACAAACAAACAAGACGGACTGACACATACAAACAAACAAAAAGACGGACAGACACATAAAAACAAAAAGACGGACAGACACATACAAACAAACAAAAAGACAGACCAACACATACAAACAAACAAGACGGACTGACACATACAAACAAACAAAAAGACGGACAGACACATAAAAACAAAAAGACGGACAGACACATACAAACAAACAAAAAGAAGGACAGACACATACAAACAAACAAAAAGACGGACTGACACATACAAACAAACACAAAAGACAGACAGACACAAACAAAAAAAACCAAAAAGACAGACAGACACATACAAACAAAAAAAAGACAGACAGACAAATACAAACAAGCAAAAAGACGGAGAGACAAATACAAACAAACAAAAGACAGACAGACACATACAAACAAACAAAAGACAGACAGACACATACAAACAAACAAAAAGACGGACAGACATATACAAACAAACAAAAAGACGGACAGACACATACAAACAAACAAAAAGACGGACAGACACATACAAACAAACAAAAAGACGGACAGACACATACAAACAAACAAAAAGACGGACAGACATATACAAGCAAACAAAAAGACGTACAGACACATACAAACAAACAAAAAGACGGACAGACACATACAA
>JACSZP010016230.1:1673-15055 GCA_016161895.1 Pinna nobilis | reverse complement strand
AATTAGTTTATTCACACATGCCTTCCTTTTATACAATTTTAATACATATTTGAATACAATGTATATATATCTTATTTTGCTTAAATACTGATTATATATTTACTATTTACTGAACCTATATCCAAGTAAATGTATTTGTCTTTGTTTCTAATTTCACCATTGTTTCATTAATATTCTTCTAATATGAATAATGAGCTTGTGTCGATTGCGATTTAATTCAATCTTATACTACTGTGTATTTGCTATTAACTTCGTCTGCCTGACTTGAAATTTCAGTGTTTTCAAAACATGAAACACAAATCCGTTTAGCATTCAATAATTTTCAAAGATGTGAAAGAGTGACATCAAAATTCAAACTTCGCCGTTGTTCGTTTTTTGTTTTTGAGTAGTTTATGAGTAAGAAAAACAAGTAATAGAGTTTACTGTTTTATGTTTGCGACGTGAAATGCTTATCGTCTCTTCTAGCGCCATTACACCACTTACAGAAACATTAGTTCCGCACAAACATTATCGGCTCTCACGTGGTACATGAAATTTCCATTGCCAAATACAGTCACTTATGGCATAGTTGTCTTTCTTATGCAGAATTAATCACTGTCCTGAATTAAAAACGACTAGATTGTTTACAGATGATAATTACTAACTTCATATCCAAAGAAGTAATTGATTTTATGGAAATAATTTATTATAACAACTATTATGGTTATAATATTAACATTAACCCATTTTGTATATTTGCTATTAACTTTGTATCAGAACTGCCCATGACCAGAAACCATCGTTAGGTGGCATTGCAGTATTTACTTGACGTCTGTTACAGAAGTAATGTTTTTGTCCAACATCCATATCCCACCCCAACATCTCATACGACAAGAAAAAAATTCTATTTTCAATTTTATCCATATTTCTCAGCTTTGACAACGAGTTTTTATGTGTGTGTATGTGTGTTTTATATACATGTATATGGTCATGGTTGTAAATTGTTCGAAATGATCTTTCATGTCTTATGTTTTGCATTTTTGTGCCAGATTCTCGACCTCTGACCTCTACATTTTTCAGATTTATGTCATTTATTATAATCCGGATGCTTCACCTTCTGGACTACAATTGCTTGGGGCAGAATTTTCAAATTGTATTATCTATAATTAGAGCAAAGTTTTAGTACTCCGGACTCTTCAGCTTTCCGAACAATTTGCTCGGGAACAAAAGCGATCGGAAACCGGATTAACAAGGCTTCACTTTATTCCCCTCTGTACTGAGACGTGACGTCATAAATAAATGAACAAATGTTTTACCATATAACCATGAAACCTCTTATTAGACTTGACACATATACTCATATGTGCGACAGAGCGCCGCACAATATGAACAGGCGACGCGCCAAATTTGTTTAGCTTTTTGAATTTTTCTTCTATGTTCCATACAAATTCATAATTGTCCAATATATTTATGGAAAGTCATTCATCAACAGCGTTGAAAATCTTTTTTTTCAACGGGACTAAAACTTCTGAGAGTTTCCGTGTATATTTACTCATAGTGGTCCTTTTTCTTTTAATTTGCCCTCTCTAACAGAAAACTTCTTTCTTTTTTGTTTCAATCCTTTATTTACACATCTTGAACGGGATATTAACAATTTCTATCCTGCAAAACCTATCAATACTAAAACTAAGATTAAAAGAAAAGAACACGACTGTCAAAACATTAATGGGTAGTTAGGAAGGTGAAATTGAAAATGAACTGGAAATGGCTTATAAGTTTTTTGAAAATATTCTGTTTCAAAAGAAAAAATGAAATTTGCGCCAATTTTGTTGGATATATATAAAAAAAATCTGAGAACAATTGTACCATTAGTGTTTATAGAGAATAAAAAGATATACAGATATAATGTGTTCACGTTGGAAAATAAAAACGTCTTTTGTCAAATAGAGGATAGAAGAGTAAAAAATGTATTTACGGATCAGCTGTTGTACATTCCTATGCAAAATTAATATTCGTGATACTGATCTATATGAGACAGAGCAGTATTACATTGCATCCATTAGTGTCAAGTTAAAATATTCATCTAGAATTTTATCCACCAATAAAATTGTTGTCATAGTTATTAACAAATAAAAGCATCACACATATTCGGGAGCAACATTTGTATACAGGAATTCCTTTACTTCTATGGTGTATCAAATGGATGATCGTTATGATTAATTTGTTGTTGTGTTGTTGTTGTTGTTGTTGTTGTTGTTGTTGTTGTTGTATTGATTAACGTCCCACTCGGAATATTTCATTTATACGGAAACGTCACTATGTGCCGATGCACGGCACTTTTGCCCGTAGACCAGGGAGGGTTTTTTAACGTGTCGACACTTACTGTGACATGTAACCTCAGTTTTACTCATCCAAAAGACATCCCCTGACCCCACGATCAGAAGTCGAACTCGACAACCACTAGGTCACGGCGGCCCCAGGATTAATTTCCAAAGGACTGTGGTTTATAATAAAATATGTTAATTTTTTTCGGTTTATTACTTTCTTTTTGTTTTAGGTATTTTCTGTACAAATGTTCTTTCAGAATCAGTACACATTTTTTTCAACTACCTAACTAATTGTTTTTACAAAGATATGCTTATTCTTGACCATTTTCCTTAAAACTTTATAGAAACAAATATGAAAATCAATAACTTTATTTTAAAAATAAAAAATACAAAATTAAAGAAAACTTGAGTAATTTTTCTTCATTCATTGACCTAAAATTTATTGCAAATCAAAATAAGCACCGTATGTCACACTTATGAATGTATATGTTAAATCAGGTTTTTGCATGTACATATACATGTATAGGGCATTTTAATTTAATCTGTATTATATATTTATATATAAATTTGATGAAAAAACCCGCCCGTTATACTGACTATTCGGTGACAAATTCGAGAAAGTTTCTTAAAACAAATCATATCAGTATTTCTCACTATCTGGATTGGATATGCTCTTCTGATTACTTGTTCTGCTTGTTTTATTGTCATTCGCAGAATGTAGGTTTCAGATAGAGCGTAAACACTATAGAATCTTGTTTAATTTGACCTTCAATGCAAAGGTGAATAACTGGAAGGGATTACAGAGGTCAGCTTGTAGTTTCTTCTGTGTATCTGAGTAAGAATTCTATGCCCTGTTCGATACTGAGGTTTTGACGAGAATTGAAATCAGGTGCACAGTACGTGTGTTTCTAAGTTGCTAACCCTTCCGGAGCACCTGAACTCACCCCTGGTGTATGGTGGGGTTCGTGTTACTTATTTTTCGTGTCTTGTTGTGTTGATAGCTGTTTGTGTTGTCTCTTTTTTGTTTGGCCACGATTTCGTCTGCCTTTGGATTTTTGATTTATTGATCCCCCTTGGTATCTTCTACAGTCAACTTTTTTCTACTGTGCTCATTTCAAAAGAAAATGATTTCAAATGAAAGACTTTGAAATATGGAAAGTATTTTCCTAATCGAGATAGGTAGCGACTGGTCTGTAAAACGTTTCGTGTTTCAATAATCAGACACTTTAAAGTTGTTTCAACAAGTGAATTTACTTAAACCTTTCAGCACAAAATATACACTGTTGCAATTTATACCAAACATTTACATGTGTTTAAAAGCCTACAGTCTTGAGTGACAGCATCGAGTTTCTTTTTTAAGAAATATATAGCATAGTTAGTACAATTGAGCTCACTTTTATTGAACCCTGACTTATTGAAATTCCGCTATATAATTATGTTTATTTGGGCTCCGTGAGAGAATGTCTTGATACCTGGGGTCACATTACTAGCTTTTCCGTTCTTTCCTTTGGGTAAGACACCAAGATAAGCAAGGTCCATTATCACCGTAGGTACTAACACATGAAGTAGGCCTACCCCTAAGTATTTAGTGGTTCTGCTTGCCGAACATAGACCAGTATTTTGAGCCTTTCGCTTTCACTCGTTGGCGTTATCATATTCAACAGAACCCATTTATATCGAACTATGATAAATTGATATCTCGCTTGACTTGAAATAATTTTTATTTCTCGGCTGAATTACTTAATCACCATGTTAACCCATTTATTTTGAAAACCCTGTTTATTTGAAAAAAAAAACTAAATCTCATTTTAGTTTCAATATACCCGGGTTCGTTGTGCCTACCGGTGTTATTTATACCTTTATTGTATACCTTTTTCCCGTGAACCTCATGGTATATCTACGATTATGAGTACTATAATATGCATGTACAAATGTACATTTTACATGATAAAAACTTCGCGTGTCAATTTTGCGTTTATGTTACCGTGAAGACATGACAGGTACGGAATCCCTTTGTAACAAAACGTCCTGGTAACGAAGTGGCATGTAAGAAACTTAATTGTTTGACTTATTTTGAAAAGGAGACTTTGCAATTCAAACATTTTTATTTGACACCGGCATTTATTCTGAAATTGTCCAATTGTACTTTGTAGTACATGTTTACGATATTATTTCGGAGTTGACAATGTATGTCAAATGAATACATTTTTAAGGAAAATAAGAAACTGTATTTATGTAGCATTACAATTGAAATGAAGATCAAATGATATATTTTCTTCGGTGAATTTTTGTAACTATTACTTAGACCAATTTCAATATGTTACCTTTATAAAAAAAATAGCCGCATTTTGTTCTAAAAGAATGTTTTAGATTACGAAAAACAGAAATGAACTACAAATCATAAACATCATAATAACCCATTAAACTATCTTAGGTACAAATTTTTCGAAATACATTCATGCCGCGAAATTATGTTCTCGCGAATTATCGTTAAACGGATGTTTCGTCGGCGTAAAGATCCGCGAAAAATATTCGGATTCATTTAAGCCTTTAAAAAAGATTGTATATTTAGATTGCGAGATAATATCAAAATCCCTCTTTCTTTTTAAAGATCGTATTACAATAATTGTATTCAAATAATTAAGACATTTGATTCACTAGCTGCACAAGTGGGACAAGTNNAATCAATGGATTGATTGTTTGATTCATTTAATCGAAAATCGCGGCGATTTTCAGAATGAAGAAAGTTATAAACACATTGTTATAGCTTTTGCCTTGGAATTAAAAAATGGAAATCGTCGTGATATCTTTATATTCAATAATATTAAAACAAACTAAACTTTTTTTAGGTAAAACGAAAAGAAAACTGATTAAAACTGAAAAGAACTCGATCTCCACGCAGATTTTGATAAGTTTTGATGTATAGAAATACAATATGAATATATTTTTAAAAGCTAATTCTACTTGCCTGTGGAATGGTACTGTACTCGTGACGCGAGCTGAAGGCTGTTAAAGTATAAAGATGAACAGAATCTACTCCATTATACAGATACCGAGGGACAAATCAACAGTAGATTATGCATGTTGATATATCTACATCCGACTCTAAGGAATGAAAGAATATGCTATGACATTCAGTTGTGTAGCCAAGCGTGCAGTCATTCTTGCATTACATCATTTACATTGCATAATAAACTAGAGAAGAGCTCAGGTTGTGAAAGACTCAAAAGGTCTACTAATACAGTAAATGCTGTTTTCTTGTCTATAAGACACTTCAAAGAACAACTATGTAAGTGTCTGTATACATCCACAGACAATATTCAGTGGACGATACTTATATTTGTTACTTAATCATTTATTTTCCATTTTGACTTAACAAGTGAAGGTTTATCAAATCTACTAGAATAAAAAAAATGCAGTAGGGACTGTTAACTAGACCGTATTTGTATCAAGGCAACTTTGTTCTAGCATAAAGACTTATTATTGAAGTGAACAGTTTAAAACGACAACGACTGATTATTGAAATACACAATTTATAACGACAATTAAAATTTGAAAAGTTTCGTCAAATTTCGTACAGAAGGTAAGGCGTCCCGATTATTGGTGTCCGGGTTATTTACGTCCGGATAATTGACACCCGGACTATTGGCGTTCAGGTTATTGACTCTAGATTATTGAAGTCCGGATTGTTGGCGTCTTTATTATTAACTTCCAGAAAATTGACGCCCGGATTATTGGCGTCAAGTTATTGATGTCTAGATAAGTGCCATCCGGATTGTTGGCGTCGGTATTATTGACGTCCGAATAACTGAAGGGCCGACTATTGGAGTCAAGGTTATTGACGTCAAGAGTATTGTCATCCAGAGTATTAGCGTGCGTGTTATTGACGTCTGGATATTTGACGCCCGGACTTTTGGCGTCCAGGTTTTTGACGTCAAACTTATTTTCATCCAGATTATTAGCATCCGTATTATTGCCGTCCAGATAGTTGACGCCCCGACTTAGGCGTCCAGGTTATTGACGTCTAGATTATTGACAACCGGATTGTTGGCGTCCGTATTATTGACTTCCAGAAAATTGACGTCCCGACTATTGGCGTTCAGGTTATTGACATCCAAATAATTGACACCCTTACTATTTGCATCCAGATAATTGACTCCCCGACAATTGGCGTCCGTGATATTGACGTCCAGATATTTGACGTCCGTATTCTTGGCGTCCAGATATTTGACGTCCGTATTCTTGGCGTCCAGATTAATGGCACCTGGGCTATTGACGTTCAGTTCATTTACGTCCAGATTATTGGCATCCCTATTATTGGCTTCTTGACCCCTTGCGTCCAGATTATTGGCGTCCGGATTATTGGCTTCTGGACCCCTGACGTCCAGATTATTAGCTTTTGGACTCCTGGCGTCCAGATTATTGGCGTCCGGATTATAAGCTTCTGGACCTCTGGCGTCAAGATCATTGGCGTCAGGCTTATTGGCTTTTGGACCTTTGGCGTCCAGATTATTGGCGGCCGGATTTTTTTGACGTATGGGCTATTGGTTTCTGGATTGCTGACGTCCGGACTGCAGAGACTCGATTCTTAGCTAAACTAAATCTAATATCTCACTAGATTGATTTATTTGCGACAGATCACAATAAAGATCGACCGTGTGTAAATATGATTCTTAAAATGGCCTTCAATGAATACGATATTTTAAGTGGTTTAGAATTCCCCTATAAGTTTGAAAGATAAATGTGGAATTCTATTATTGCTCTTGAAATAAAATTAAGATCCGTGACTTCATTAAGCCTCAGTGTTATCTACAGGTATAGCGTCGCCGTGGCTAATGGCTGGTGTGTTCGACTTCTGAGAGATCCGGGGTTGGGGCCCAAGCAATGTCGCGAATGGCTGCCCTGTCTTTCAGTTGAAACAGTAAAAAAACATAGGTCCCGTGTCACAGTAGACGTCGGCACGTTAAAGAACCCTCCCTCTTCTACTACCGATTGCCGAGCATAGGTAAAATGTGTCGCCTTTCACTGGCAAACGGTGACGTTACGTTACAAATGTGTAGCGTTTCTCCATACGCCACTTTAGAAAGGTACATTTTACAGATTTTTTCAAGTATGGTGTCGTTTTTTATATTTGGTCGCACCCACAAAACGAAGTGTTCTAAAAATCAGTTAAGACACATTTCTAGTAAGGGTTCATTCTTATATTGGATATTTCGTAACATACTGATACATATACTCAAAATCGCTTTATGTGCAAAGAGTGACTGAAAATCGCTTATTTGACAAATTACGGAAATGTTCATGTCTCCATCATCCATCTGAAGCAAACGTTACATACCGGAAAATGCGAATCAAGCGTTTACCACATCGTATGAGTTCAGACACCACGGAAAGTGTTATTTAAACAAAACTTGGGAGTTAGGCTTCGCAGAGTATTTGACTGTTAAAGTATAAACACACTTCTATGAATGAACTATCTGATATTCTTGTTGTGAAAGAGATTTTTCATATATATAATACGTCAATCAACACGTGCTCTTTTATTGCACAGGAAAACAAACACACTCAAATTATCTCGACTGTAGTTAAGATTGAAATGCAGGCGACAAACAAAGCTATTAGAACATAATTTCTCGAAATTGATATTTCCTTGGTTTTTATGACGAGCAAGTACTGGTAAATCTAAATTAATCCGAGTTCAATTTACTAAAGATATCATATAAGAATTAAATGAAACTTAATTTTCTGTTTTCGGTCAAAAATTGTAGTTAAGGTTTTTGATCATGTTTTGATATATTACTTTTATTGCATTATTTTCGAGGTGTCTCTAATTATGGTAAATACTCGCCTAAAGACCATCTAATTAAGGAGAGCACATCTCACGGCAAAGACCACCAAAATTCAGTCTATCAGAACTCTAGAATACTGACCTCGATTGAGTGAACACATCGATTATCCATAACAAATTTGAACTAATCACAAGACGTATTTTAAAGGTGAGGTTCCAATGTTACCAAATATGTGTCCTGTATCGTAATCACATACATAGATGACATCGAAAATTTTAAAGAAAGATATTCCATTAAATGATTCACTTTCCATCACTACATATGTTCTGGGGTCACGAAAAACAAAGTATAAATATTGTACACTAGAACATCTAGCGACATGATTTCTATCACGACACTATCGACAAGAAATTCACGCGAGGAATTGATATCTGATTTATTTCATCATAGGTACACATCTGATATACATGTTATCCATATGTAGTAAACATCGTATAACGCATGGTTGAATCTAGGCTCACTTTGACAACAACGAGCTCTTCTGCTACTTTTCTAAGACATCACAACTGAAATGAGTCGTAGAATACTAAAATGTATTCATTTACCTTCAAGGCAAGTGGTTTTCAGTTTCATATTGTGAATATGTGCCCTTGTGACTCGCAAAAAAAAACCCCCAAACAAACAAAAAAACTAAACAAAAAAATCACCAAAAATAAACCTCTGTATTAAACAAGACTATATCAATAACGAATGTTGGTTGGTTTTATCGTTGTTCAACGTTTCACTCAATAATATTTTACTTATATGGAGACGTCGCCACTACCAGTAAAATGCGACGAAGTTTGGTCTATGCTTGGCACTTATGGTCCTTGAGCAGTGAGGGTTCGTTAACGTGCCGACACTTTCTACTGTGACACGCGACCTCAGTTTTTACTGTTTCACTCACGAGTGTTAATTAGACGATATGTAAATCCGGCCGATACAGAGTAAAAGTAGACCTCTCTAAAGATTCAGAAGAGGTGGGATCATATGACCAGGACTAGTCGACCGGTCACAAACGCCGTAAGTCTACTCCAGTGAGATAAGGAAGGAGTATAACACTGTCGCAATCTGCAGAGGCGAATTTATGTTGTCTTGTTTTGTTTGTTTTTGCTTTACGCTACACTCGACAATATTTTAGTCATGGTGGCGGTCATTTTTTATTGGTGGAGGAGAGTCCCGGTTACGACTGTACTCGGGGAGAGACCATCGGCCATCCGCAAGTAAATTGGTAAATTTTCTCACATAATCAATTTAAGATCCAGCGATGAATCAATTAACGAATATTCTGTAGAACAAAGGTAAATAACTCTAGCAACAGTTACATTAAAATTACGGTGATATGAATGGACCCACGGACTTCATTATAACGGGACCGGGTGTCAACTACTTACACGCTAACTTTACTTGGCCATCAGAAGAACATTACTTTATGCATTACAACGTTCTGATGGTTGCCAGGGTTTGGTAAGGAGACCATCCAAGAGCTACTGTAACCTGTTTCCTGTGCTGTTTCTTGTAATATTGGTTATATAATATTAATAAGGTTGATGCAACAGTTAAGTGCGTGTATAAATATTTTAAAATAAAAAGTAAATGATTGCCCATTCCGATTGTAAAAGAAATGCTAAAGTGCTTGCAGGGAAAAGCCGAGTCAGATTGACAGATGTGCGAAAATCTACACATTCCTGTATATTTCCCCTAGTGGTAATTAGAAGCACTGGGGACGACCAATCATCTATGTACAACTTGATTCGAAAATATATATGTATGAAGTACTGTGGCTCATTTAAAGAGCTGAACCCAGTATTGAGGAACGAGAGTTCTAGTCACAATGGTATAATCACTAGTTCTCTGAGGAGTTAGAGAACAAAAATTGTTCAAAGACAACAAAGCTTGTGATGTATCATATAAAGGAAAATAGTTAACTGATGTATGCTCTCCGATGCCAACTTTAATCGAGGCAAACATAAAATTTGAGAATGACCTTGACCTTGAGTCTAGGTCAGTGAACAACTGTTTAACATGAGTGACATTTGTGTGAATTATGATCCAGGTCGCTCAATACTGGAAGGAGATATGAGTAATACATGTGTAAGATTTTCAAGTCCTAAGTGTAGAATGAGTGACCTTTGACCTCTGACCATGAGACAAAGTCGGCCACAAGCCAGGGTCATGGAAATTATAATTTGTAAATATGACCTAATTGCATGAAATGGTTTTGGAGATATGGCTCAGAACGGGCGCATGAACAAAGCGGCAACTATATACTCCACCGAAATTTTTTCGGAAGCATAAGAAAAAGGTTTAAATCTTTCAAATGTACGCTAAAGTCTGAAGGTAAGCCCTAATCAAGAGAAATCCATGTGTGAAATATCAAAGACATATTTTTCAGTTCAAATGATGTAGCCCAGGTTAACGTTCCGTCCACGAATGCCCCTAAAACCAGCAACAATGGCCCAGACTTTCGTTCCGATGGATAGAAACACAAATCCCGCTTAACATTTATTACTGGTACATTCATCATCTTTAATGACCAAAATGTTTAAACCAATGTTATATGTGCTTGTCATTGAATGACGCAGAGATGGACTGAAAGGTAGTAAAAAAAAACGTGTCCTTGAATATTCAGAAGGGCAAAAAGATATCTCCTGAGAGAAAATGGACTTGAAAAAAGGAAAACTGACAAGCAAGTAGGATTTCTGCATTCTTGTACTTTACAACAAAGTATCTCAGAAGCAAATTTTATTGTTGATGAATGTATGAGCATAAAAAGAAAGCATGACAGTCTTAATGACTACATAACAATGTCTGTTCACGTATTGCACATTTATCTTTTCTCACTCTGTCACAATAACTTCATCCATTCACACACAAAAGCACCAGATATATGTGGAGATGACATTCTGACAAAGCGAATCACGCCACCACTTTACTAAATGCATAAGCGTCATTGCCATAGACTTTAATTGCCGTCAGTTTGATTCGAGTCTACTTTTCAGAAAAGTTATCTCGAATATCATCTATATACACGGGCACAGATGGCAAGCGAGTAATAAAAACTTATGGATAATAAAATAAAACGCAAAGCCTTATTCAAGAGCATCTGATTTTGCTTAGAATCTGGGGGCATTAAATACAGTCTAACCTGTGTTAACGACCCAATGAATTAAAGGACTACCTCTTTTGTGTGACCTAAATGACCTGAATTAAGAGACCACCTGTCACATATGACCCTTTCTGTACCTTTTCTTGGATGGTCTCTTAAAACAAGTTGGACTGTAATTTAATGGCCTCTTTCACTAGGCAAGCATATTGCACCACCTCTAGATATCCCCCAACTACTAACTGTTCTGGGTTATTTCATTTGTACCTCAGTCACTTGCTTAGAATAATAATGGAATGTTAAATCGGTTCAAATGAAGATAAGAACGTATAAAGCAGTACTTGTATGCACCATTGTCAACATTCTCAAATTTGAGACTTTCTAAATAGACTACTAGTTACATAGTCATACCACAAATACATATTCTGATAATGGCATTACCTCTATACTCTTTGATTTGTTCATCCCTGTCACTTTCTCCACAACTATCCTGAATATATTTTATTCTACATACAACAAAACATTTTGTTCACTCACTCTCAATTTCAGCTTCAATAATTTTGATAAAAGAAAAGTTCCAAACAGAAACAGTCCGCACTGTGGTTGAAAAACTGACATCTCATCTGCTTGTCATTTTTCTTAGTTTCGTTTTAAGTTTCTATTTTTTTGTCATATGACACCCAATCACAAATAGGCATAATGTATCACCAACTTTTGCCAACTAAATATATATATACATATTTACATTCAACAAAATATTTTTTTAAAAATGCACTAGAAGTCTATCAATAAATATCATGGCACTCCAAATGGAACAACTAAATCTTCTTTGTGTTGTACTTTAATCTCTTTCACGGCTTTGGAAGCTTTCTCTGCTGTATTTGAGATCTGTCGAAGAGAACGAAACATTATACAAATAACAAAAGTAAACCAATGGTAATCCCAAAGACACAGGGGGGCAGAGGTAATATTGAACTCCAAAAATTAAACATTAACATTATAATGGAGAGAATAGGTTGTGACTGCTTCAAATACCCATGAAGTATCTTGTCATCTTGTATACATGTACTGTTAATCCAGAAATTTTTGTGGAACTTTGTTTAAGCGAATCGATGATCATGCAACTATTCACGATACTATATTTTCGCGAGTGTGCATTTAAGTTAAAAGTTAGTGTTGTTTGATGCATGTTAATATCAGGTCAGTATATTTAGCGAGAACTTTATTTTGGCGAGTAAGCGCTCTTGCATAATTACGGGAAAATAAAATTCTCGCGAATAAAACTGGATTTACAATATAATATCAGCAGCCTTTACCACTCTGGTGTGTATTATGACATAACAATACTTTTATGATGGTGAATAATTATGGTCACTATGTTCCTGTGCAAATCGATGTTGCCAGATTGTTTCTAATATTAAACAATGAGTCTTCAGTTTTAATGGCTCTTAAACAGATAACAAATGAATAATACTACATATAATGAAATAACATTAAGATGCATTCAGGTTTCTATGTTATATTTACCAAAGTTACAAGTTCAGGTTCTACACCTTTCATTGACAAATATATTCGTCATACACATCCAGTGACAGATTTATTAATAACAAAAATCAGAGAATGAATTAAGAAGTTGTCATTGTTACATAACACTTACAAAATGAATGTCAGATAGTGAAATAGGTTGTGCAGCTAAAACTGTCTGTGGAGCAGATATACCATTAGGTAACGTGGGCTTGTAGGCCCTAATCTTCCCTGACCCACCAAGGATCATGTTGACTCGATTACTGAAAATAGATATAATGTTAGAAATGAAAAGTGTCTGTAAGAAACAATCTATAAATTCATCTGTGGACATACCTTCTAGTACAAAAATATTAATAAGTCAAATTACTGAAATGTTGATATATTACCAAAAAAAAAAAAAAAATCACCACTTGACATGCATTTTAAGCATCAAAAGAAATATTTAAGCTGTAGCTTCAAGACTGTCAAATGAGATAGCTGGACAAACTGCTTATCAATTTTCATAGTCAGCCAGAAACTAATGGATATGATACCAAATAATCGTAGAAAGAAAACCTATGTTGATAGGTTGTGCATTCCAATTGTAAGTTTTACTGTACTTCAACCTGCATATAG
>JACSZP010016221.1:0-15266 GCA_016161895.1 Pinna nobilis | reverse complement strand
GTTTTTTATTTAGAAATTATATGGTTTCAGACGGTTCACATCTTATAATAAAAGAAACGGATAACAAAAAAGTGTGCATTCTCAATAATTTGCAAAAATGTTGAGGTTAATTCTTATATTTCATTTGAATTAGAAAAACTTGATTTCTCTTTGAATTATCAACTATAGATTCTGTTTTAGTCGTGAACTGAACGAACCAATGTGATAGATGGAATATATTCAGCTACATGTAGCTGTGTTGATCTCAACAAGTGCTAACCCTACAATTAGGCAGCCATGTTGTGAATGTATACTAAACGTGGAAATCTGGCTTTTTTATTTAAACATTTACTGAAGAATTACTTATTAACATACAAATGGAAGCCACAATAAGCAAGTCCAGGATAATGACGGCCTAAAGTGGTAACGGAATTCAAATCACTAATGGGGTGGAACCAAGTGTCCGGAAGGAGTCTTTGTTCCCTGTTGGTATACCACACCCGGCGCAAATGTTCCAAGGAAAACATAGGAGCTCGATAGAATGTCAGTTTTGGTTGAAAAAGTCATAAGCTCTTCGTCTAGGTAGCTAAAGAAAGTTACTGTTATTGGTCATGCTCAAGAGTATCACCTAGCATCCCAGAAAGGGGAACTTCGCATTGTTTAATGAGATTGCCGTATCGACCATATAACTTCTATAGTGACATTATCAATCTTTCAACAACGTATCCCTGTGTGAGTAGTTTATTGACCAGTCGTCTAGCTCTCCGAATAAAATATTCATAAAATGTACATGACCTATGCTGATAACAAAAGTTCTACCGAAATTTCCGGAAATAGGAATATCTAAGGAACCAAACCAATTTTGGCACATAAAATGGATAGGAAATATGCCCAATTGCAAATCAAATTTGTTTCTCATACAGAATTTAATTATGAATAAATTATACTGTCAATTGTATGTGATGTTGCTGTATTGATATTTGTTACAGTTATGGATTCTCACGCAAACAATAAGACAACAAAGCTTTTCGTTGCTGCATTTGATTTTGGAAGCACATACTCTGGATATGCATTTTCATTCAAAGATGATTTTTTCAACAAAAATAAAAAGATTCAAACAGCCAATTGGACGGGAGGTACACTTATCTCGCTAAAAGCTCCCACAGTTCTACTGTTAGATTCAGATGCAGAATTTATAGCCTTTGGATTTGAGGCCGAAGATGAGTATGCAGAACTCGTAGCCGAGGAAAAACATAAGGACTTCTATTTTTTCGATCAGTTTAAGATGATCTTATACGAAGAATCAGTAAGCTTTATATCATTTTTTAATCATTTCACTATCGCCTAGTAGGCTAACGGTATACAATATTAAGAATGCAGAAAGATTGAAGGGAAAGGGAGTTAAGTTCAAATAATTTAGCGAGGGATAATTTGTTTAACTTCATACTTGATAGGAAAATATTCACACTGAAATATCAAATGCCAGATCTCCAAATCTGATTTCAAAATGAAATTACAGATTTAGTATCGGCACCTTATTGTTTCTATCTTTGTATGTCGTGGCACAGGGAGTACCTTATGCATCTAAGCATATGTCTTGATCTGTATGGATCTATTCATTTCATTTATTTACTTTTTATCATTACATCAAATTTTTGGCAGGTCATCTTTTAAAACTTATAGACAATGTCTTAAGTTCACTTTCTAAGACTTAAAATCTGGTCTTTCCATTACAAAAGTGAATGTTTTGTTTAATTGTTCTCAATATAAATATTGCTGGGTTGTATTGGTGTTTAACGCCCCCCCCCCCCCTCAATAATATTTCACCTGTACAGATATGTTACCGTGTGCCAGTGAAGAACGAAACTTTTGCCAATACTATAGATAACTTAAATTTCGCGTATACTACATTTCGCGAGCCCATCTTTCTTAGTTTATTCGCAAATATCTTAATTCGCGTTCATAAACTAAAACATATTTAAATTTGCGACCTCTGCTAACGTACAGAACCGATCGCATTACGGGTGCAAGTGCAAGCTAATAAAGTTTTATGTCCTTCAGTTATTTCGTATTACTAGTACTTCAATTTCTGAATAAGAAAATAAAATAGGATTGCAGAAATTGGAAAAAACAACTAAAACACAAAGACTTGGGTGGATGAAAGAATGGGGGAGGTCTAATGGATATTTAAACAAACGTACGCTGTATATCTGTGTTACATGCAATTTATTCGCGAAAATAAGTAAGTGAAAATGAATCAAATTACGCGATGAGTAAGAATTTGTGTTTGATAAGAGTAGCGAATTAATGCGAAATTAAATTTCACACGAAAAGTAATCTACAGTATTCAGCATTTATGGCCGTGGGGCGATGACGGTTCTTAAACCTGCAAACACCTACTGATCTGTACCAAGAAATCATTAGGCTATACACAATACATGTATGTCTGTGCTTTACATGAACAATCTCATTCAAATTTCAGCGCTTCGGAAGAACAACATGCTTGAAGGACATACATGGAAAACCATTGCAGGCATTAAAGGTGTTTGCACACTGCATCAAGCATCTCAAAGATCACCTCATGACTGAGATAAACAAACAGAAACTAGGTGTAAATGAAAGTGACGGACATTTTGTGATGACTGTGCCGGCAATCTGGAGTGACAAAGCCAAAATGTTCATGAGAGAGGCTGCTATCAAGGTTTGTACAGTGAAAGTTAGTGACAACATACCGGAGTATCGCTAGTGTTTTATGGCTAATTTGAAATGTCTTTGGTGCCCTTTTTGTAAATTTGATTGATAAGGAAATATTATGCATATTACGTCGATGTTGTTGAATGTTTTAACCCTGAATTTTTTATGTTCGAACTGGCAGCATGTATGTACATTTAAAATTTCATATGACCCAAAATGATGAAATTTGACACAAAATGAATGACAATGTTTTGTCACATTATTTTGTTGTGCTCTCTCTCTCTTTCTCTTTCTGAGTGAATGTTATCCCTTTTTTTTAAAAGGGACCGAAGAGAATTTTGTCTTTTGCTTTTCCCAGCCGTATTCCAACAGATGTATAAAACTCAAACATTGAATTGTCAAACTTTACTTTCCTAAGTGTTTGGAAACTACCTTGCATGATGTTAACATTATATCAAGATTAAGTCAAACATGAAATTGTTAAAATTTACATTGCTAAGTGTTAACATGATATAAGATTTAGAGCATTTGTCACGGCTATTGTAGCTCTCACACTTAGGTATATTTTTAAACTCTTCACATCGACAGTACGACAGGTACATGATACTTCATCAAAGTAATGATTGTTCAATATTTGTTGTAGGCTGGGATAAAGAATGACTCCCTTACCATAGCTTTGGAACCAGAAGCTGCTTCTATTTACTGCCAACACCTACCAATTGATCACCACCAAAATTTACAATCCACTAATTTCGGAAATGTGAAAAAAGGCACAGAGTTTCTGGTTTGTGATCTAGGTGGTACGTACAGTTTAGTTTTAAATTAATATGTTAAAATCTCTGTAACGACCAGACTTCAAATCTAGGCTAATCGCCGCTAGCGTGAAATTTCACACAAATCTAAATAATTCTGCGGGATATTTGAAGTGGATGAGGAAGCTGACTACTTTTAGTAAACTGTTCCTATCCCGTTTGGGATTAACAATGCGAGGACTTTCAGATTTGAATAATCTTCAGTACTTTTCCATTTCCTCTTGGTACCACTGTCATTTCCGCTATTTCTATAACGAGGGCATTCAAATTTTATTGTAAACTGCATAGAAACGTATTATATACATCCGAAAAGTCATTAACGTTAAATAAGATATTATTCCACGCGACTACTATGCAATGATTTAATTAATCCCGTCAATACTGACGTCCAGTAGTCCCAAATAACGATTTAGTGCATTACTTCCGAGAGGTATTTTTTCTTGTCTTCAGATCGTGATGTTTGTTGTATTGTTGTTTATCGTCCCAATCTAGAATCTTTCATTATATGGAGGGGTCATGATGGTGAAGGGCGACAAATTCTGCCTACGTTCAGCACTTATGACCGTAGAACATGGATGGTTCTTTAACGTGCCGACACCTAATGTGACATGGGACCTCGGTTTTTTTTTAACGTGTCATCCGAAGGACAGGGATGGCTAATTGCAATGAGGCATGGATTCGAGAAACGACCTCGCGATCAGAAGGCAAACAAGCTAACCACAAGACAGTGATGTCATGTTTATGAGTCTCCGTCGTTGCAGTTTGTTTTTCTTATCCTGCAGGTGAGACTGTAAAACTGAGATCCCGATTTCAATATGTCTCAACGCTCAAGTGTCAGGCAGAGGCCAATTTTGGAGTTCTTCACTGGTATAGGGTGAAATCCTCACAAGTGTCACAGACACTTGTTAAACAAAAATTAAAATTTCTAAATTAACCGTGCCAACTTTAAAATGACATTATAAATATATGTTTGCATATTTTACAGCATTTTCATTTTGTACTCGAACAGGCGGAACAATCGACTGTATGTTTGTAATATTTCCTACCCTTTTCATTCTTGAACAGGCGGAACCACTGATATAATTGCTCATAGAAAATGTGAAGACCAGACACTCCAAGAGATGTGTCCTGCAAGTGGTGGACCGTGGGCGGGGCAATCCATCAATAAAGCCTTCTTGAAATGTTTGACCGACATGTTTGGCTCTGAACTGATAGAAACATTCAAGAAGGACTTTATGGAAGATTTCTTCGAATTGATTCGGAAGTTTGAAACACACAAGCGAGCATATAATAACGAAAAAGCTCACGTTTTCGTAACTATCCCACTAGCTCTTGTAGAATTGGTGAAAAAGGAAAAGAGATCAATGGATACTGCAATAAAACAGTCGACTTATGCAAATGATGTGTCCTTTGGACTGGGAAAGCTTCAGTTAAGTGCTGAATTGTTCAGTGGATTTTTCAAGGAAACAACGAGTAAAATTGTATGCCACTTAGAGGAAATGTTTCAACAGAGAGAAATGAGAGACATCAGCACAATCTTATTGGTAGGTGGTTTTTCTGAATGTAATATTTTACAGCATGAGGTTAAGACAAAATTCAGCGACAAAAGAGTGATTGTTCCTCAAGAAAGTGGTCTCTGTGTCTTGAGAGGAGCGGTTTATTTTGGGTTTTTGCCGGACGCAGTATCGAGAAGAACGACGCGGCATACATATGGGATACAATCCTGGCCTGATTTTAATCCGTCTGTGTACCATCAATCCAAAAAGGTATCAATTGGTAAATCAGACCATTGCAAGGATGTGTTCTTCCCATTTGTTAGAAAAGGGGAACACATAAAACCTGGAGATGTTAAAAGACACGTGTTCCGTACACTCCATACGGGAGAAGAAAACCATTGCTGTGCCATTTACATTTCGGAAAAAGAAAATCCAAAGTATGTTGACGACGACAGCTGCAGGGTACTTGGAATCCTAGAAATACCGTTACCAAAGCGCGGTAAAGACAAACAAATTGAGATAGAGGAGACAATGATGTTTGGGGAGACAGAGTTGCGATTTGTTGTGCGTGATAGTATTACGCATGAGCCAAATGATATCAAGATCGATTTACTTTCCGTGGATGATCCAGACTCGGGTCAGGACTAATGGCAATAGTGACGACATCACACAAATCAACATAGGAACTTACTATATCATCCAGCATCAACGGTCTGAATAATTATCAGCTAAAAATATTATCATACATTTATTGCCAAAATTACACGGACACTTTAGGATTTGTTGACCAAAAGCATATAAAGTTACATATCATGAGGGCGATGACTTGTTGTGGGTAAATAAATCCCCATGTCCTCCTACAATTAGGGCAATAAACTGATTATTATACAGAAATACCAAATTTGTAAATACCATTCCTCCTCTTATTGGAATCAGCTGCCAGGGTTATTCCAAAATGGAGACATCACGCATACAAAGGAGAAATGTTGCACGGAAAAGAGATTTGAAGTTTTGTCTCCCTGACACGTGACAGCGTTCAACCAATCGCTGACTGTGTTTTATGAATGAGGTATAATATGAATTATATACTTTTCATTGAGAGTGTCAAACTACAACCTAATTGATATGTATATCACAAATAATAAGGTATCTTTCACCGCAAAACTCACTAGCAAAGATTCAGATCCTATAAACATTGGACAAATATGGACAAACGCAGATCACCGTCATGGAGCAGAAAACATGAAAAGATGCAGGGGGAGATGGGGCATTTGAATTTTTGTCTACCAGACATATAGTAGCCCTCAACCAATCGCTGACTTTGTTATATGAATGGGTTGAGGCATAATATGGATTATATACTTTTCTTTGAGAGTGCCAAACACCAACTTGATATTTATATCACAAGTAAGAAAGTATCTTTCACCAAGAAACCCACTAACAAACATTCAGATCCTATAAATATTGGATTAATATGGACTTCTATTAATCCATCGGTACATCAGCATCATGGGAGAGAAAACATGACATTTTATGCTCCAATAAAAACGTGCAACTGTCTTCTTCCCTTCCTTTCAACAAATCTGCCGCCTGTTAAAACATTTAAAAAAAAGATGATGAATCAGAATCATTATTGTTGAAAATAGAACATTCTTGATCAGACGAGTGACTTCTGAAATTCACATATCGTGGAAGAAAATAAGCTTTTCAAGGATAGCTGGATTAATACTAATGTTGAGCCCTACAGGACGGGCAGATCGCAATTACAATGTTGGACAGAAGTAGCTCGAATAACAAAGGTGGAAATAACTAGGAGATATGGATACTACCTCAACGTACCCTGCCCAGAGATTGAAGTTGTAACATTTACATTTTATTCATATAGATTTTACGAAAAAATCCTCAAGTTTGAAGCCTTCATCAAAAAGATGAATCCCTAATGACACATATTCTCATCATGTATTTTTTCATCCCTCTAATATATATATAACACAGTGAATCATATTGCTAAATAGATAATTCAGATTGTTTAAAGAATATTATTATAAAATTTTAGGGGGAATCTTGTAAATCATCACTATAATCATATTCTAAAATCCACAACAGGTAAAGTTTATTGTTATAGTCCCATAGAGAAAAGTCAATTATAGATTCGAGCTGTTGACAGTCCACGTTGAAAAAATAAGTATTTCATTACAAATCTCACAACTTATTAATTAAAGGTTACCTTGTGACTGTTTTACAAAAACTGACAGGGTATCGGCGAATCCCCTGTAAGAAATGAAGTTTCACCAAACGGACATTTCTGACAGGGAATTCAACGATACCCTGTCAGTTTTGTAAAACAGTCACATGGTAACCCTATTCTATTGCTCCATACATTATTTTAGCATTGATATTTTAGTATCTTCTCGGAAACTGTCTATAGGCATAGATGTCCTAATAGGCCATTACAATCAAAATGTGACGTCATCTAAAAACTAGCAGTGAATTGTTAATACCCTGCAAGTTTTCAACTTAACTGACCAATCAAATAATGCGAAACAAACACAATGTATTAGAATATGTGTATATGCACAAAGAACATTCTAGAAACATGGGATGTAGTCAGTTCAGGTATTAGTCACAATAAGTAGAACATTTTTCCTATTAAAACTTATCATAACTATTGCATAAACTTTGATCCGCTTATATTCAAAGTTGGCATCAACCATTAAAATCACAATGAATAAATTTCACAGTATTTTTACCTATAAGTAATATTCGTACTTATATTAGTGTCTTTGAACTCTTAATTTCACTTTTTTCATAAAGTCGTATTTCATTAGTGCTACAGGTACAATGTACATGAGAGATCACCATGCACCTCAACATCAAAATCAATGTGCTTTCTACAAAATATAATATACTCTAAGCCCCTAATTTTTTTTAACTTCTATTGTAAATCACTTTTGAATTGTCTATGTTTTATTTATATTGTTATACCATTTTTCCAGTTTGCTTGATACTTATACAGGACGTAATGGTTACATCTTAATCCAAAGTCTTGCTTCTTATAAGTTAGTGTAAAATGTCCTGCTTTGTCATGTATCATGACAATACAAAGAAAAATAAAATTTCTTATTTTCATTCTGCAGTTTTATTTGTCAAGAGACGGTCACATGTTTTACCATTTTAAGAAAGAATGCACTGCGAACTGGATAATTTATCATATTGCACTGTTATGACGTTTCTGTTACTGTTACATCATCCAACACTTTAAGCCTTTTACTCTGGCATGCACAGGATAAGATAATAAGTGTCTTCTTTCTTTTTTTTTTTAAAATACATGTAACCAATTTAATAAACAGAAATTTTCATCTTCATCAAATGTAATAAGACAATTACTGTACTATTATTGGTTCAATTGAGAATTTGACGAAGCAGAAAGAAATACAATAGTAACATCGGCCTTTGGCCTTGGATATCGTTTTTGTACACAAGAAACTCTCAAATCGAACTAATAATAGTGCAATAATTGTACAACATTTCATAACATTTAGGTATTGGTTAGATTTCTTATCTGTAATATCTTAGGTGACATCAATGCAACACAATACAAGTATATGCTCTACTCTACATTTTTCATTATCTAACTAAACTTTATGTATACATATACATGCACGTGTTATAATTGATTGTAATTCATTCAACAGAGGGTACATGTAAGATTAATCCTTGCTCAGGCTCACTATGCTATGAACATTTTCATAATTGGTGGGACAGCTATAATTTCTTATCCAAATACTTGTCATCAAGTCCTGAGTTCACTTACATTGAGATTTATTAAACATTATATTACTTTGTTTTTATTATCATTCTTTTTACATTCACTGGCTACATTCCTTTATGCTGTATGTTGGCAAGTTACATAATTTCAAGCGTCCTGAACACCAAATGATGAACTAGAGTATTAGCAGGATGAAACCTAGTACTTACAGAGAGACTTCATCAAATCCTTCTGTTCAGTATTTATTCAGATATTTTACCAATACAATTTCACAGAAGTTTACAGCATACCGTAATTTCTTGAGTTTGCCTGCATGTTATACGGATTAAAACATAAAAAATGCTCTATGTTGGATATTGGATAAAGCAGCTGCAGGCTATCTGAGGAAATATTTTCCTAAAAAGTCAAAAACATTCGGGATATTTAATGTCTTTCTAATTCAAAATCAGTATGTGTCACAAATCACAAAAACTTCAATTTTAAATATATTTTTACAGAATTTTGTACAATAAATTAACATAAAATCCAAATAAGTTCAGTACAAATGTTTCATTACATGTCTGAAGCATATGTGTAGGTTGTAATAAAGGTGGCTAGGCCTTCTATTAAAACTGTAAATCCAGAAATTTTCGCGGAACTTTATTTTGGCGAATCGGTAGAAATGCAATTATTCGCCACACTATATTTTCACGTGTTTGCTTGTTTTAAAGTATTCTAAGTTTATGTTATAATGAGCATTTAATTTAAGGTTTTTATATTAAGTGAGACTTTTATTTTCGCGAGTAAGTGCTCTCGCGTAATTACGCGAAAATAAAATGCTTGCGAATAAAACCGGATTTACAGTAGTAGGAAAATGTAGCACCCGTGGGCAATATGCTGGAGAGGGCTATCTGAAGAATTTATAATATAAATGCAATATTTTGTGGTATCAATGCAATATTTTGTGGTATAAATGCAATATTTTGTGGTATAATTGCAATATTTTGTGGTATAAATGCAGTATTTTGTGGTATGCAGGGTATACAAAGGGTAATTAATACACAAGAAATTAAACGTGCATCATACTCACATAAAGGAATTTGCAGTCATTACGGTACATGCACCATACTCGCATAAAGGAATTTCCAGTCATTACGGTACATGCATCATACTCGCATAGAGGAATTTCCAGTCATTACGGTACATGCATCATACTCGCATAGAGGAATTTCCAGTCATTACGGTACGTGCACCATACTCGCATGAAGGAATTTCCAGTCATTGCGGTACATGCACCATACTCAAATGAAGGAATTTCCAGTCATTGCGGTATATGTATCATACTCGCATAAAGGAATTTCCAGTCATTACGGTACATGTATCATACTCGCATAAAGGAATTTCCAGTTATTACGGTACATGCATCATGCTAGCTTAATGGAATTTTCAGTCATTTGTGAGACACGTATCTTTGTTCATTTAATCTCCACCATTGCCAGTTGTGAACTATAATTCAGATTTCCATCCATTTAGTGATGCTTATTTGTTGTCATATCATGGTTTTTTCTCTATAATTTCTTTACTGATTGACGTCAGTGGATACTGGCCATTCAAATTATTCCAATACTTTATGGTATTGTTAAAGATGTATATTTCAATTCATTCCAATTTCATCATATTACATATGACCACTACATAAGGTCATGGAATTTACAGTACTATGTCAATAAGTGATACTTCAATTGGACTAAATTTTTTGCCTGATTTGATAAAATGAAGCACAGTTTTTATACCTTTAAGACAAATTTGTCTATGAACAAACTAGATTTCTTTTCCTATATGTATTCTTATATAAATTGTACATTTCCAGGAACAGTTTCAAGTAGAAATGCTTAATTTGAGAAATTTCTAAAATCCACAATCCTCACTTTTCATGCATTCGTAAAAAGGAATATTTTAGCTATAGCCTCATATATCTGTAATGTTGATATATATGACACAAAATACAGTAGAGTTGGTCTATAACAAGTCAATGTAAAGCGAATTCAGTGCTATAACAGATAGGAAAAATATCCCTAAAAAATTACTATTTATGTACAGTAAATTCTGATGTTAAAAGAGAAAAGTAATATTACCAAATCTGGCCTATAACGACTTGAAGACTAAGCCCCTGGGTACACAAAAAGGCGTACTTTATAGGGATATAGCAATCCAATTGAAAACCATGGTAAGTGTTGTTTTTATTGTTGTTGCTTAACGTCCCACTCAAGAATATTTCACTCATATGGAGACGTCACCGTGTGCCGGTGAAGGGCAACAAATTTTGCCTGTGCTCGGCACTGTTCGTCGTAGAGCAGGGAGGGTTCTTTAACGTGCCAACACCTACTGTGACATGGGACCTCGGTTATTAGTCTAATCCGAAAGACAGGGGCGGCCAACCACGGAGTGGCGCTGTGGGAATCGAACCCCGGACCCCTCGGCTCAAAGTCGAACACGCTAACCACTCGGCCACGGAGGCCCCCATGGTAAGTTTAAAACAAAAGATGAAATATCCATGTGGTCTCCGTGTGTTTTCATCATATTTGTATGATGTAGTTCCGACTTTGTTAACAGGGACAGTACACAGCATTAAATCCTTTTAGGTCAAATAATTCATTATTCAATGATAAACAGTTGACTCTCTGTCATACCTGGAGAGTAGACGGACGGCTCTGATACATAAAGCATAGGATGCTTATAGGGAAGTCAAACATCAATCCTCTTTGACTTAGTTATAGAGAACTCCATTGTATGTATTGTTTTTTCAAATCAAACAAATGCAGACTTCCACAGATATTTCACTATTTAATCACAATAGTATGGGTACATAAATAATATCACTATCTGTTTGAACAAAACTTAATTTTCACCTGTCAGCAGTTTTTTGAAAATTAAAGATATTTTTTCACCATGTCCTCTTCTGTCTGTTTTCTGCATTGCTTTTCCTATGAAAGCATTGAGTATTTTCTTCTTTCCTTTTTTATACTTTTTTACCTGAAATTTCCAAAACAAAAAGTATGCTTAATTATCAATTGTCATATTCTATGGAAATATCAAGGAAAGACTATTGTATTTTAACTACGGTATTTGTGGTCTTTGGTAGAGTATTGATTTCTAAGCCATAAGGTATTTTACTTCTAAATAATAATGTATGTTAGAGCCTGGTTAGAATCTACGAGGGACCAGTTGAGAAAGAAGAAAGTTTGCCAGTTTCCTTGCAGAAGTCCTATGGTTTCTTAAATAATTGCAATCCCATGACTGAAAGATTGTAAAGTGTGGCAGAAAGTAAAGTCAAACAAAACAAAAACAAGAGCTACTTATAAAACAGTTATACCCCTCCCCCATTTACAAAAACTTTAACTCATTGGACAATTTCAAAGATCAAAGGATATCCTTCTGTCAAAAATTCTTCGATGATATCAAACTGAGAACTTGACCTAGATATTCTCATGGTGTATCTGTGTGCCAAGCTTCATTCAAATACAGTCGAGCCTCACTAATCCATACACCTTCGTTCCCAGGCGAATTGTTTTGACAAATGAAAGTCTGGATAAGGAAATAAACTTATCATAATGGCCAATGCAATTTGAGAACTTTTTTCCCTAGAAATTTCACCTATAGGGTGAAGCATCTGGATTATTGGTGTCCAGATTAATGAAGCTCGCCTGTATGCACAGAAAATGAGTCAAAACTGTTGGTGGACCAACCTACCGACAGTGGCAAAGGAAAGTGCTTCTCCTATGAAAGGGGAGAGAGGAACATAACAAAGAAGAGCTCTAATGATGTGAACATCACTTTCTTTTCCTGTTCTTTGGGTGAAACTTTAAAAACTAACATCCTGTGACAAATCTGCAGTCCTTCATGGACAGTAGGTGATGTCTTTATATGAGTGATAGATTCTTGAGCGAGATGTTTAACAAAGCTACAGCACTAAGAATGGGAAATATTAGCTAATACCTTGACGACATGTATATGAAATATTGCAACTACAGACAAAACAGAATTTGTGCATGTTAGGCACAAGATATTATAAATTCAAACTGCAATAAGATTAAGAAAGGTGCAAACATTAATTATAGCAAGAATTGCCACAAAGATTATTTCAAAGATGAACAAAAATTATGCCTTCTAATTTTTTGTAACATTTTACCGCAAAATAATGAAGTTGTTATTTGTTTGTCAGAAAAAGTAAGATGTTTTACATCCACAACAATTACAACAACATGACTCACCAAATCTTGATTTCCTTGTATGACCTCTGCACAAATCTTTGTCAACTCCTCTTCATCTGATATCTGCACCCAATTATTCCTCTGAACTATGTCCCCAGGCCCCTCTGTACACTCCTCCTTCATTAACTCTTCCACGACCTTCAAATTAAAACCATTTACTGAATTACAGAGGACATTAGATATTTGCACCAAAGATATGATTGGCTTAACCATATCTGATTAGTGTGATCCAATTGTCTTATGACACAGGTAATTTATTTATATTTATTTGACTAGTCATAAAGCTTAACATAATTTTTACAAATAAAATACTCGTATGTCATAGGACAGTATCCTAAATCCTAAAAACTAGCAGCAAAGGAAGAGGTAGATGCCCACTGGCTTTTGGTTGTTGTTGTATTGTTGTTTAATGTTGTACTCAAGGATCTTTCACTCATGTGAAGATGTTACCAAATGCCACAGAGGGGCTTCAATCTTCAGCCTTTAGGCTTTTGAGAGATGTTAGGTCTTTAGTGTTACAACATCTACTGTGACTTAGGGCCTTGGTTTTTTCTATCTCTGCCAATGGATAGGAAAAGCCAGCTGCCTATACACAGGTTCCAACCAATGACTGCGTGATGTGAAGATGTGCAAACTACAGCAGCCAACTGCCAATGTCTTCAATACTGAATGTTCAAGTGATGAGAATGTTTTCATAATAAGAATCAACTTTCAGAATAATTCACTAATTAGTGGACAAAACAATTAAAATACTGGCATCTCACTTTTGTAATCAGGTACAATGAGACTGCATCAGTTTTCAATCCTGCTAAGTGAGTAATACCAAAAAGGGAATTACTTTACAAACCATGCAAACATGCACAAGAGTTCTCAGAAGACATCAAAACTTGCCAGAGGTTAACAAAATAAAATGAGGTCAAAGTCCACCATCTAGGTCACTGTGTAAAGTGTCAAGACCCTAAATGAACAACCTATTCATGAGAAATTGATTTATGAAATATGATGGTCTACCTTTGCAGATATAGTGCAAGTTTGAGGACGATATTGCTGACAACAATGACAATGATGATGCCAGGAGAATGCTATTAGTTCTCGTGACATTTGTTTTGGCAAGCTAAAAGTAAATATCATTTGATTTAGGCCAGATTTAACCATAAAGAGCCTGACAGGCCTGGCTTATGCATGACCATACATTCAAAATCACATTTACAAAATTTGTAGAATGTGCTCAGGATTTTAATATGCATCGTCTGACATATTAAAAAAGGTGATAGTAAAAGATACTAAGGGGAGAATCAAAATAGAAAATCATAAAGCAGACAAAACCGTGGCTAAGACAAAAAGAAACAATAACACAAACAGCAATCTGCACAACAAGACATGTAAAACCAAGAAAAATAACAATACATTTATTTTGCACAAGTTGGATCACTCAAATTTGGATAACAAATAATGATCAATTTTTATCAAGAGTATAAAGGGTTTTGACAATTATAATGTAAAAAGCCTATTATAAATAAAAATTGCTAACTGTTGTTGTTGTTTAAAGTCCCAATCAAGAATATTTCACTCATATGGAGACATCACTATGTGCCGGTGAAAGGTGACAAATTTTGCCTATGCTTGACACTTATGGCCATAGAACAGGAAGGGTTCTTCAACGTGTCAACACCTACTGTGACCCAGGACCTCGGTTTTTACTGTGTCTTCCGAAAATCACGAACGGCCAACTGCAGTGTGGCGCTGCACAGGTCCAAACCCCAGACACTTCGATTTGAACCACTCGACCACAGCTACCTGTAAAAAACTCATATGTCATGTTGAATATTGGCATGCAATATGTTTTTGTGACCAAGTCCTGATAAACTCTTCATTACATTTGATAATTTACCTTCTGAGCAAATTCCAGTGATAAGGTCTCCTTCATCATCATATCTATTATTTCTGCTATTGAATTGACATCAATTGGGCTGTAGAAATAATAACTGAACTCAGTATTATAAAATAACTTTTTTGTGAAATGAAAATATTCATGAAAATTTGCAATAGCATTTAATCATGAACTCAAATATCTTATGATTTTGTTCCTATCTTTGAAATAGCAAGTAGGTAAGCAAAATCCAAAATTCAAATTGTCTATCAAAACACTCAATATTGTTTATACATAAGATATTTGGTTTGTTTACTGCCATTTGTTAAAAGGTATCACAGAATGTATTATAGTAAGACCCTAGATTACTGGAGTTGTGGTAGAAAATATCCCAGG
>JACSZP010016218.1:0-14343 GCA_016161895.1 Pinna nobilis | reverse complement strand
GAAAGATGTCGATGTCATATGGAAAGAAGACGTGTCTGTTAAAGTAGGCCTCGTTGTCGTTAAAACGGAAATGACGTCACTTGGATGCGTAATATCACAAACGAAATTAGAATTTACAAGAAGTAATGCAATTGACTTGCTTATTATTTGGAAATAAACATTGGCAGCGTCTATAGAACACTTCAAAGCCGTAGCTAAGTAAATGCATTTTACATACTGGTTTGTTGCCCTGAAAATGAACAAAAAAAGAGCAAGAATTACTTATTTTATGGATTTCAAAATTTTAGATACATTAGAAAATTGTATTCTCGTAAAGATAAAATAAAACGTGAATCACGTCGGCCAGCACCTATTTTCCATTTACAGCTATATGAGTTGTGTATAGGGAATATCGAACGACATACGCCTGCAAAAGAAACATCCGCCCCCTTTTATCCAATGACCCCCTGGTAACTTTAAAGATTACGCCGGACGTTACCACTAGAACTTGATGTCTTATTTAGTGTGTCAATACTTTTTTCTACAACTTTGACAATTCCCTACACAAGATGAATCGCAACTTAGATATCTAAGTTATAAAACCAGAATTAATTTTGAAAATTAACTCTTAAGAAACTCAATTCGTTTGCCCTTTCATGGAATGTGTACCCTCTCATGACACTTAAACCCATCCCTGAATTTCCAGAAGTCCTTGTTTGTACAGTATTGACCTGATTTATGTAGTGTCCCTGGGATGAATGCGATAACTCAAAATAAACGTAAAATTAACGACCAGTGAACAATCTCATAGGAATACAATAATAAAGAATTGGAAAAACACAGACCCCTGAAGATACTAGAGGTTAGTTCAGGTGTCAGAAATAAGCATCCCCTGTCGACCGGCCAGATCCGCCGTAAGTCCTATATCTTGATCAAGTAAAACGTAGCAAAAATCAGTGCGAGGAACGGCCTAATACATAATTCGCTTGAAACACGCCAGACACTTCAATCCAATGGCGATTCGTTATAACATCAATGAATTAAATTTACATAAACCTAATGGGGCCTCCGTGGCCGAGTGGTTAGCGTGTTCGACTTCGAGCCGAGGGGTCCGGGGTTCGATTCCCGCAGCGCCACTCCGCGGTTGACCGTGCCTGTCTTTCGGATGAGACTGTAAAAACCGAGGTCCCGTGTCACAGTAGGTGTTGGCACGTTAAAGAACCCTCCCTGCTCTACAGCCAGCAGTGCCGAGCACAGGCAAAATTTGTCGCCCTTCACCGGCAAATATTCGTGAGTGGGACGTTAAACAACAACGCAACAACAAAAACCTAACTTTAAAGGAGATTTGAAACCATATGCTTCATATAATAACCCGGAATTGATATCCATTCAACGTTTATATTCACCTCTAGATCTCCTCATGCTAAGGGAGTTCAAAAATGACCATATCATCATGTTATCCCTATCAAATAATGAAAAACTGAGTGCCACTTCAAGCGCTACCTCAAGGAATAAATATACTTATTGTGGAATTAGGATTGTTTTATAGCCAATAATTTGATATCTTATAGGTCCTTGTTTGTTTGGTAAATGCGTTTATCAGCAAATGATTTAATGGGGACCAAATGGTTTTCATCACACAAATATATAGATAATCTATAGCTCAAGTGATTAGAAAAGCACAAGGTAATTGACTTACAAGCATACGTTCAGTTCGTATTGGATTCTGGTATCCTTTGGGGCGTCTAATTCAGTTTGCCGGCGATTTTGACATTGCTGATATGACGTCTCTAGACTTTTGAAGCAGCTTCGATGTAATAGGTAATCTTAATAACAAAACCAAACACGTATAAAAATCGTCATATGGAGAATGTAAAACCGGATCCTGAAAAGCAAGGTCGTCAGGTTTAAAATTCTCTTAAATTTTTTATATTTCCACTCTGTAATGATAATAACTACTAGAGTATGGTATAAGAATGTTATTATATTTCTGGATTCTATTAGAACCAAAATTAAGTATGGAGTATATTTTTAACAAATAAACAATAAAACCCTGAGGTCGCAGAGGTACATAAGCATTTTAACCATAAAAGAAAGCATTTTAATTCATAACATCCTATTTTTTTGTCAGACCTTATTTCAGTGGGATGCTTGCTCATGAGTTATCTGAGTTGCTCCTTTTTGCGAAAATTTAAAGAAAATATATGGGTGTTTAGTCAAGTGAAGATTTTTTTGCGAAAATTTTGTTTCGCGGGAAGCTCTCGCGTAATATCGCGTGAATATATTCTCGCTAATAAAGAAAATTTTGAGTCATTCTAGCTAGTCAGGCAAAGAAAGAGAATGTTTCTGCTATAATTCTTCATTCCTTTGCGTACTAGCACAGTTTCAGTATTCATTTCTTTATTTGCAAAAAAGTACATAACTAGTTCTATAACATGAGCTTTGATTTCAAACACAAACAACTATACCGAAATCACTTATTTGCGCATTACTTTCATTTCTGCACAATGCAATTTGCATTTTACCAATGTAAAACGTGTTTGGAATTATTGAGATAATACAAAAATTATCAAATAAAATTTCATTTGACAGAGAATTTTGCAAAGTTACAAGGGGATACTACAAATTATTATCAAAAATGCCAAAATGGTAAATATGCAAATGAAGATATATAAATGGGTATAAAATAGACAAGCCAAAACGTAGTAGAAGACATTTCTCTTCTCTGGTAAGTTGTAAATATTTTTGTTCATTATTAAATAAGTCATACAGAAGTATACAAATCCAGATATTTTGAAGTACATCGACATTAACTACACGCATCAAAACTTTTCAAGATACCGGGACCCAGTTGCACAATAGTTTTGTACGTTGTTAATTTAACTATGAACTAACACATTGTTAAATCTGTGGTTGTGGTAACTATAAAAAAAAAGATTTTTATGGGGGAACTCCTAACTAACTGACTAAACAATTCGACAATAGGGTTAAACTACGTAGTTAGCTATAGCTAACTACAACCTGAAATTACTGCTTGTATTTAGTAGCTAACTTTAACTTTAAGTTAATTTAACGAGGCGTTGTGCAATTTTGTCCAGGTATAGTTAATTTTGTTTCATTTGTAAAAAAAAATTTTTCACATTTATGTGGAATACTTCAAAAGCTACAAACCATTCATTAAGTTTCCACAAATGGGAGTAAAGGCACTGTGTAGCACATGGAATTCCTTTTTTGTCTGATTGTTGCAGTTCCTAAGGTAGGGCTGCGAGCAGTTTTGTAAATTCTGAAATAGACTGAAAAAAAATCACATTAAATCCATTTGCATTTAATATATCTCAAACATACGTAAAACAGTTAACTTTAATGAAGTGCAGTTTTCTTCACTAATAATCATTCGCCCCTTTCAACATTTCTCGTGCTTCAAAATCTCGCGAGATCAGTGAGTACTGGAGAGTTTGTTTTTGTAAATAAAATGACACAAATCTGTGGGTAGAGTGTAGTTCTGTTGAGACCTCCTAGACCCAATGGTTAGAGCACTGAACTTAAACCACTCACACAGTAGGCAACATGGGTTCAAGTCCCGCTAGAATCTGAGTTGCTTATATGAGAAAGTTTGCCAGTTTACTTAAGAAAGACCGATGATCTCATCTCGGGTACATTTGTAACCGAGCTCTCTCCTCTATCTATCAAAAAATGGCCGCCACTATATGCTTGGAAGATTGTCGAGTGTTGTGTAAAGTAAAAACAGACAAACAAACAAAACAGTTTTGTTAATTCCTTATTGTGCAAGGTAGACAACCACTATGGCACTTTACATAATAATCGGATATAAATACGCGTTTTAACTTCAGTGAATTGTATTTCTTTATTTATTTGTCAGTCTATAAGATTAACACTATAAATCCTACTGTGTTCTGGCTTTCAGTAACTATCTTAATAATGAAACAAAAGTTTGTTTCATGAAAATTAGTACACGTAGAAAAACATCTGGCGAATCAAAACGGATGCATAATTAAAATCATTTAAATGTTACGCTTTTCACACATTTAACCGTTTGTAGCAATGTATCAGGTCTGTAAATGAACTAATTGTATATCTTTTAAAAGTAAGCAGACTGGCAAATGAAAAGATTATTTGTAAGAAAAAAAAAAGACTTCCGTTTAGCGAAAAAAGAAATAAAATAGAGCTTTTGTACGTTTCATTGTTTTCCATTAATTTATTTCTGTGAATTGAAGATTCAGTGACGATTTAGAGGGAGAGAAGATATATGTACAGAACATATCCATTTGATTTATTCGTATCCGCAGTAGGGAGAAGTCATTAATTACTCATCATTTATCATGAACGAACTCTTTTTGGAGCAGTTCTTGCTGAGAACTTCCTTCTTAGACAAATACAAAAAATCTCCAACAACTTTATCGATATACTGTTGATCACATCCAAAGTGATTTATACAAGGATCCTAGGTTATGAATAGTAAAAAAAAAGTAGTATGTACGTCAGGGTGGAATTCAGGTTCATTGATTTCTACATTGTTGTTGTTGTTCTTGTATTGTTGTTTAACGTCCCACTCAGTAATATTTCACTCATAAGGAGACGTCAACGTGTTCCAGTGAAGGGCGACAAATTTTGCCTATGCTCTTTACTGCATGCCCTTTAACGTGCCAACACCAACTCTGACTCATCCGAAAGACATGGACGGCCAACCGAGGAGAGGCGCTGAGCGGATTCGAACCCCGGACCCTTCGATTCAAAGTCGAACACGCTAACCACTCGGCCACGAAGGCCCTGATTTCTACACTGGAATTTCCCATAAAGGCCATCTCACTTCAATGTACACTGTATCATTAAACAATAAAAATTTCTCACTATGTCTGTTTCCATGCAAATCAACTTCACAATTGAGACCGCCATACCTATTAGAGTTATTTAAACCATTCGCTCGTGTGTTTTGAATTTTGAGAATACAATGTATTTTTGAAACTATATTTCGAATAGAGTAAACAAGACTTGAAGGTCCATTTTGTGTCTAATTTTACTAGAATTCCGATTGTGTGACATTTTCCAAGAAACTTTCTTCGTAAAATAGAGGATCACATTCAAAATAATCATGAGAATAATTTTAGCCAGCTACATGGGTGTCTCAATAAACAAATGTCACTGTATTTCTAGCGTAAACAAATCTAAACACAAGTATATTTAATAAAAAAAAATGCGAAGATCAAACGCTCAATCAAATATCAATCAAGGTTAAATAACGCAAATCTCCCTTAAAAGACACCAGCCTTTGACGGAAAATTATTTTCCGTCAAGACTATTTATGATTCTTGACACATGCTATGGCATAAAAATCACAACGTGATTTTTTTGTACATGTACACACTTAGAGTATAATGTCAGCGCCGTGATAGATTTTCTGACAATCTTCACTGCTATCAAAAGTAGTATTTTTTGTTAATTAGTTATCCCTAAAACTGTGGCTCTTGGAATCTAAATTGAATTGATCCCATAATTCTTTGGATGTTGTTGTATTGCTGTCTAACGTCCCACTCAAGAATATTTCACTCATAAGGAAACGTCACCGTGTGCCGGTGAAGAGCGACAAATATTGCCTATGCCCGGCACTTATGGCCTTAGAGCAGGGAGGGTTCTTTAACGTGCCAACACCTACTGTGGCACGGGACCTCGGTTTTTAATGTCTCATCCGAAAGACAGGAACCGGCCAACCGCTGAGTGGCGCTGCACGGATTCGATCCCCGGGCCGCCGGTGCAAAATGCTTAGCGTATTGGACTTCGAATCGAAGTGTCACAGTAGGTGTTGGCATATGAAAGAACCCTTCCTGCTCTACGGTCATAAGTGTCGAGCACAGGCAAAATTTGTCGCCCTTTATCGGCACACGGTGACGTCTCCATATGAGTGAAATATACTTGAGTGGGATGTTAAACAACAATACTACAACATTAACAAGAACACTTATTAGTTTTCTTAATAGGGACATCTGGTATAAATTGGTGTCTACTTAAGTTTCCATGGTACTTCTACTTTGAACAATAGCCTCATTGCACGATAACTGCATCAAATTGTAGCCACTTATTCGTTTCATATTCATTTTTAAAATCTGAAATCAAAACGTGCCATTCGGTATTAAAATATTGCAAAATACAGTTGAACTTGATGTTAAAACCACAGTCTAGACCGACTTAAATCTGTCTTATTCGTAAAGAGTTTATTGGGATGTGTTTAGTTTTGGTTAGGTAAAACAGACTTGATGTCATTGGTTGTTTTAAGTGCTGATCTATTTTTTTTTATTTCAACTGAAATCGTATAGTTATTTGTCCCGGACTTTTGTTTGGTTGAGTGGTAACAAGCTGTGTCAAAATTCTGCACAACGTCAACAAAGATCACTTATTAACAGAACTGGATTTAACTTGAAGAATACAGACGCCGTCTCATTAAACACTAAAGTATTGAGCTATTGTGTTTAACTTCTACTGAAAGTTTATTGTCATGCAATATGAAACTGTATAATCAGTATCTCTTACTAAGCTTAATTTTGCTTCTTTCTTCATGTATTCAAAAATGGCCAGTCATAAGATATATATGAAATTAATTGAAATAGATTAAAGGCAAGAACACAATAACAGGAATACCATTGTTTGCTTAAATGTCAAGTCGCACGTGCATTTGTTTGAACATCCTGTATACGTGGTAGACGTTTTTCTCTAAATGACCTTCATAAATACAAAATGTAATTATAATGATTAATGATTAAGGACAGAGGCTGACGTAAAATAAATATCAAGGTCGTCTGTTCGACGGCCGAAAATATAAGCGTATGTTGAATGAATGTTTTTTGTGTATAGGATGTTCAGAGTTGAGATGAATGTTCAAAAATTTGACCGTCCGTATCCGGCTCATGTCTATCTATAAATGACAAAAATAAATATACATCAATAATCGCACAGGTACACTAAGTTAACAAATCGCCTACGTTCCGGTGAAGGGCGACAAATTTTGCCTGTGCTCGGCACTGCTGGCCATAGAGCAGGGAGGTTCTTTAACGTGCCAACACCTACTGTGACACGCGACCTCGGTTTTTACTGTCTCATCCGAAAGATAGGAACGGCAAACCGCGTACTGGCGCTGCGGGAATCAAACCCCGGACCCATCGGCTCGAAGTCGAACACGCTAACCACTCGGCCACGGAGGCCCCCATGACGAGTGTACGATCAACGATCCTGGTGATACGTATTCCTCGCTTGTATGTAAATGATAAGTGCCACTGACTATTCCTGTCTTTCGGATGAGACAATAAAATCCGCGGTCGAGGTAGGTGTTAGCAGGTCATTGCTATGCTCTTTCTGTTTAATGACGGTGAGTGGCGTGTGCTGGTAAAATTGTTGCCTTTAATCGGTATTGATAATGTCTTCAGAAAATATAAGATTTCATGATGGGGCATTCAACACTCCCACAGTTAACTTAATGTGTATTTGTGTATTTCTGTTTGTAATTTTGTCTCCTTTTTGTTTTTGGCCACGAATTTGTCTGTCGTTGACTTATTCTATTTTGAATGCCCCTTGGTGTCTTCTATTTCACCCATTTTAAACAAAAGTGATAAAAAAAATGTGCGGCTCGTGAGACAGTTTCTTTCCTTTCTGGAACAACTGAACTCATCCAGGCTTTTAATGGAGTACGTGTTACTTTTTCTTTAGCTTTATGTTTTTTGTATGGACTATCAGTTGTAGTTCTGTTTGATTTTGTTTCGGCCATGGTGTTTTCTGTTGTTTCATGATTAACTTCGATTCCCCTGTGGTATCTTTAACCTTTTATTTAACATTATATAGGACTTCCGGTTACGAATATTTCTTCGTTCTCCCTAATTCTTACTTGAGATGATCAAGTAAAAAAAAATCTCCAAATGAAGTATACGAGATTATATCTACTTTTACTGACTGCTTTGCTGCAACCACCATATCTACACTGTCAGAATGGAATAGCAGTAGGCACCGGCGCCTTGACCCAGGCGTCATTTCTTCCAATCCAGTTTACAAGTAAGTTGGTTTGTTTTTTTTATTCGTTTTTAATCTACCCGCTAAAGAATCTTTCACTTATATGGAGATGTCACCGTATATCGATGAAGGAACCAGTGCTCGGCACGTAAGACAGCTGAGCAACTGGGCGATGGGGATTAACGTACCAAAACCTACTATGGCACGGGACCTCCGCTCTTACTGTCTCATCCGACGGCCAACCGCGGCGCAGATCAGAACTAACGACCTCATGATCAGAAAAAGAATACGCTAACAGCTGAGTTACAGAGGCCTTACAAATTAGTAAAAGTTGGCGTTCTCGGTTCTCAATGATATTTGCAACTGCGATTGGGTAGTATTTTTTTTTAAAATATTTTTCTAATTTTCAAAGATTCGTGATTGCTTGTTCAAGATATTGTCCATTCAGGTGATGGCTGATAGTGATGTTTCACTACCATTGATGATACTTTTGTTTTGCTCCTTCTCTGTAACGTTAGCCTGAAGATCTTAATGAACCTCCTTTGGGAGATCAAATCCAATGGAATTGTCAGGAAATTCTCATGTCCATCGTTTGCTCATGCCGACGCCTTAACCTGGACTTTTTTTTTTTTACATATTAATGTAAACTCTGTTGTGGGATGTTAAACAACAATACAACCAACACGCTGTCGGAGATGTCCTAAATCAGCAAAACCGTTCTTTGACAAGCGATGCGATCCATACAATTCTGCACGCCGCCATTCCTTTTTCAAATTCAGCATCTTTATATTTGGTTTAAGAAAAGGAATAGTTCTATTCGTTCGAAATCGGATAAAGAGAATTTTCATGATCAATTTTTGTTATTCTATTTTACTAATACATGTGTTAATAAAATGGTGTCATGAATGCTCTTGTGTCTCTGTACTTCTTTTCCTCCGCCTCCGACCAAGGTTCGTGGGCACGAAGGCAACGTACTAGGTCCGTTCCGTTTCAAGTCCAAGCGCGGATCTAGGGCTTTCGCCAAGGATGTGGGGGTCCAACTTTTCTATGGGGGTCCAACTTGTGGTATCGAAAAACTCTAACCTTATTGACCAATCATTTTATATATTTTGTCAATTCCTGAGGGTCCGGACCCCCTTATTCCCCCTCTTTATCCTATACAGAGAGAGAAAAATAATCCACATCAGCTTTGTAAGAGAGAGAAATTTCACCACCGTGTCATTGATTTTTTTAATTTTGTCAACGATTTGCAACATCCGCGTCGCCGTGGACTGCAAGTATTTACCTCTCGGGTATATTTCTCTATCTCCGTTCGAAGTGTTAATAGATTTTATTTGTCTCATCTGAAAGACATGGACAGTAAACCTAAGCGTGGAACTTTTAACCTCTTGATCTGATGGCGAACACACTAATCATTAGACCATGGCGGCCCCAGCAAATCATCAAAACTAATAAACTTGTAAATCCATTTTCTTTTTCATTACAATCTACTACCTGCATTCAAGCTTTTCTAAAATCACTTAAAATCTCCATGTGATTATTTTTGTTTTGTTCTAGTTATCATCATCGGCTTGCTGGTCATTGTGATTGTATTCAGCGTCTCAGGCGGGACTTACAGAGACAGTGGCAGCGATAGTACAACCACACAAACTACTGGTTCTTCTGTCGACACCTCCTCTGTAGATCCACCAACCTCTTCGGATCCCCCAACCTCTTCGGATCCCCCAACCTCTACGGATCCTCCAGATACTAATCCGTCTACATGTAAGTACCTGCCTTGTGAGTTCCTCTTCACTACGTTCAACGTTGCGTATCCAATGAAAGACTTTTGAATGTTGTTGTTTTTGTTGCGTTGTTGTTTAACGTCCCACTCAAGAATACTTCACTCATATGGAGACGTCACCGTGTGCCGGTGAAGTGTGACAAATTTGCCTGTGCTCGGAACTACTGCCAACATCTACTGTGACACGGAACCTCGGTTTTTACTGTCTCATCCGAAAGACAGGGACGGCCATCCGCGGAGTGGCGCTGTGGGAATCGATCCCCAGACCCCTCGGCTCGAAGTCGAACACGCTAACCACTCGGCCACGGAGGCCCCGACTTTTGAATGTAACGATAACAATAATTTAACAAGAACTATCATATGAAAAACAAAGCTATTGGTCGTAGCTAGCGTCGTGTCGTCACCAGTTTTTGATTTCTCCTATTTTCGCCAGTTATTTGTTTCGAATTGTGACATTAATTTCAGTTAAATAAAGTGAGAGGCCAGTAGGCGGTATTTTATGCTCAGCAGGGTTAATTTGGATAGAATCAGTGCGTACTGAAAGAAATTGAAATACAAAGAATTTAGTAGCTACCGCTAATCTGAAATGCATACCAAGTCTTGTGCATTTTTGCTATAACTAAATAAATGATCGCGGTGAGAAACTCTAAAAAAAGATAAAAGATAAAGATAAATAGAATCTAGTATCAAGTGCCGTCTGTCATGCATAACTAAATCAGGAAATAACGGATATGTTACACTGTTCAATGTTATTGAAGAAACTGGTGACGATATCACCTCTAGTGGCGAAAACTGGTGACGTAGTGCACAGAATCCGGTGACAAGTCAGTCAGCTATATTCTCAATAATTTGTCGTAACCAAAACGATGCCATTTCGTAACTATCAATTAGGAAAGATTCATGATAACAAATGCCATCCATTGTTTTTAGGTCACCCGAGCTTTGCTATTGCGATCGCTTTTCGTCCGTTGTCTTCCGTCGTGCGTCGTCCGTCGTCTGTTAACTTTTCACATTTTGAACTTCTTCTCAAGAACCACTGAATGGATCAGGCCCAAACTTGGTACAGATGTTCTACACAAGGTCCCACACAAGTGTTGTTACTATTCCAGGCCATGCGAATCCAAGATGGCCGCAATGGCTTCTGATTGGCCGAGACATTTTGAACTTCTTTTCAAGATCCACTGAAATGATCAGGCCAAAACTTGGTACAGATGTTCTAATCAATGTTCCACATAAGTGTTGTTACTTTTTTGGGCCATGCAAAATCCAAGATGGCCACCATGGCCTCTGATTGGCTGAAACATTTTTCACTTCTTTTCAAGAATCACTGAATGGATCAGGCCCAAACTTGGTACAGATGTTCTACACAAGGTCCCACACAAGTGTTGTTACTTTTCGGGGCCATGCGAAATCCGAGATGGCCGCCATGGCCTCTGTTTGGATGAGACATTTTGAATTTCTTCTCAAGAACCACTGGATGGATCAGGCCCAAACTTGGCACAGATATTCTACTCAAGGTCACACACATGTGTTGTTTCTTTTTGGGGCCTTGCGAAATCGAAGATGGCCGGCATGGCCTCTGAATGGCTGAGTTATTTTGAACTCCTTTTCAAGAACCACTGAATGGATCAGGCCCAAACTTGGTACAGATATTCTTCTCAAGGTCCCACACAAGTGTTGTTACTTTTCGGGCTTTGCGTCTAAGATTGCCGTCATGACCTCTGGTTGGCTGAGACATTTTGAACTTCTTTTCAAGAACCACTGAATGAATCAGGCCCAAACTTGGTGCAGTTGTTAAACACAGGTTCCCATACAAGTGTTGTTGCTTTTCGGGGCCATGCAAAGTCCAAGATGGCCGCTATTGCCTTTGATTGGTTGTGACATTTTGAACTTCTGTTTAAGAACCACTGAATGGATCAGGCCAAAACTTGGTGCAAATGTTCTACACAAGGTCCGACACAAGTGTTGTTATTTTTTGGGGTCGTGCAAAATACATGATGGCCGCCATAGCCTCTGATTGGCCGAGACATTTTGAACTTCTTTTCAAGATCCACCGAATGGATCAGGCCCAAACTTGGTACAGATGTTCTACACAAGGTCCCACAGAAGTGTTGTTACTTTTTGGGTCGTGCAAAATACATGATGGCCGCCATGGCCTCTGATTGGCTGAGATATTTTGAACTTCTTCTCAAGAACCACTGAATGGATCAGGCCCAAACTTGGTACAACCGAAGGTTCAAGTGAGCTTTTCTGATCACATTTTGTCCGTCTTCCGTCTGTCTGTAAACTTTGAACATGTTCGACTTCTTCTTATGAACCACTGGGCAAATTTCAACCAAACTTGGCACATATCATCTTTGGGTAAAGGGGATTGAAGTTTATTCAAATGAAGGACCAGGCCCTTATCAAAGGAGAGAAAATTGAGAAACATGGAAAATTAGGTGGGTGTCTTAAAAAAACTTCTCCTCTAGAACCACCGGAACATAAATCAATAAACTTATGTAGAAGCATCCTGATAGAGTGTAGATTCAAGTTTGTTTGATGGCTGCCGGGGTCAAGATTTAACAAAGTCCTGCCGCTTAGTGGAAAATTGTGCACAGTTTCAGGAAAGCATGAAACTTGGCACAATTACTCCTTCAGCCATCCTTTACAATTATAGCTATGGACCCAACTCGAAAATTAAAATTTCTGATAGTTCATAGATAAACCGTTCAATATATCCAGAATGGGTTCATATATTGGAATGAAATGTGGTATACAGATGTATCATGAGAGTATCTAGGTCAAGTACTAGTTTGGTAACGATCAAATAATTTTTGTCAGAGTTACACCCCTTGAACTTAGAAAATTTCCAATATTTCATAGTTTCCGTTCAATATGTCTACAAGGTAACCATATATTGAAAAAAAAATGTGAAAAACGGTCACAACATGATAGTATTTAGGTCAGGTTTTCAATTTGGTCATGCTCAATCAATCTTAAGAGAGTTATATCCCTTGAATGTTAGAATATTTCCAATAATTCTTTTTATTTTCAATTCAACATCTCTGCAACTGGTGCACATATTGAAATGAATTTGGCAGATACATTATGATGATATCTTTGACATCAGAGTTTGTGACAGAATTTTGATCTCTATGAATTTGCAATAATGTACAGGTTTTGTTAATGGGTGTAGGAGGCATAACTATTCTACAAACTACTCTTGTTTTCAAGCCTTACCATATACATGTATTCATTTTTTTTTTATTTTTCTATGTTATAGCTTCATAAGAAAAAAAAATCACTATGCCCAAACGGTCCTTTGAATCTTTGTTCATTCTCACACCTGTGATTTATTTTATTTTTTTTTTATTTAGATATGGGGAATATTTTCCCTTTGAAAAATTTTTGATATGAAAATACCAAGTCAAAATTGTATAAATTTATAAAGCTACCAATATAAATTTTTTTAGAGAGAACCCCATCAATTCATTTAAAGCTGTGTAGAGGAAACACATTTTATAACCCTTTTAATAACCATAACCTGTCACAATAAATACTTGATGGAAAAAGAATGATCTGTGGAAAATAACAACAAACACATCCTCCGACAAAAATATTCCTGCTTTTGGCAAATGAGTTAACAGTCAGGACATCAGCAAAAAGTTAAAACTGTATTTTTCATTCCTAGAAGGGAAAAGAAGGACTTAGGACTTATTTGCTCACTATGAAGCTAACACAAAACTCATACTCAGTCCTGTGGATGCTTTCAGAAATGAACCGAAGATAGTCATGATCAGATCGTTCGACATCAATGCTACTTTATTGTCCAAGTCAAGTCATTTCTGAGGTCAACCCTGAACATTTTTTGGGTTTTTTTTTTTAGATATTTGTTCGCTACACCAAAAACGCCTTATTATTCAAAAATAGTGAAGTACATATATATAGTAGATACTTTTATTGTTTTCCTTCTATTGGGAATGGAAAATAATCCACGTGATAATTTTCGTTTTAGCGTCTATACCCACACTGTAATTTTCCAAATAAATTCAAAAAGCAAGACATAAACCGACCCATTTGGGAAATTGCCCCCCTTACGTCAGCTATGAGTTATTGAACGAGGAAAAACGAGGAAAAAAGAATCTTTGGAAATTTTCTAAAATTCAAGGGGTGTAACCCTGCTAAAATTGTTTGATCATAACCAAATTTGACCTCGATATTATCATGATATATTTGTATGCCAAATTTTTTTTTCAATATGTGAATTCCTTCCAGAGATATTGAACGGGAACTATGAATTATGGAAATTTTCTAATTCCAAGGGGTGTAACTCTAACAAAATTATTTGATCGTTACCAAACTAATACCTGACCTAGATGCTCTCATGATGCAGTTGTATACCAATTTTATTCCAATATGTGCATCCATTGCAGATATATTGAACGATTTATCTATGAACTATCCGGTATTTGGCAGCCAACTTGGTCCATAGCTACAATTGTAAAGGATGGCTTAAAAATAAGTGTGCCAATTTTCATGCTATTATTTTACCCTGAAACAATGCTAGTGATCTAACAACACACATGCAC
>JACSZP010016209.1:167-11699 GCA_016161895.1 Pinna nobilis | reverse complement strand
TCACATTTGCGGCTTCTGTTTCTAAACCATTGCAGGGATTTTGATGAAAGTTGGCAGGGTCACCTTTACATGTTGTTGTTTTTCGATTGGATCCACCCAGGGATGGAAAAGGGGAGGGGTCAAATATTTCCAGAATGGTTTCCTCTTTTGAGTATCTTCTTCTTCAGAAGGGCTGCATAGAATGAAAAACTGAATGCATTTGTGACTTTTTAGCTACTGTCTTTAATTCCTGTTTATGCTGGTATTACTCAGGTGAGCGTTATAGGCCCATCTGGGCCTCTTGTTTTTTTTAAATGTTGTAAATTGAAAAAAGTTCACACTTTTTCTAAACTTTCCGTGATTTTTAAAACATTTTTGAGATATGTTGCTTTGAAAGGATATAATACAATAGCTGAGGTCAAGTCATTAATGATACAGTGTCATGAATTTGTAGGAGTAAGTAAAGCTTTAGGGTTCAAATCCGAGCCACACTGCAGTTGGCTGTCCCTGTTTTGGATGAGACCGTTGTCACATGTCATAGTAGGTGTCAGCATGTGGAAGAACCCGTCCCTGCTCAAAAGCCATAATTGGCAATCATAGGCAAAAATTTGTCGCCTTTCATCGGCACACGGTGACGTCTCTAGAGAAGTGAAAGATTCTTGATTGGAATGATAGACAACCATGCAGCCAACCAACCAAAGAGCAAGTTATGAACCAAATGTTTGTTTCAAAAGGTGAAGGAAAGATCCCAAAGTAATAGACAATTCTGATTTTTATACGCCTGTCGAAAGATGGGACGTATTATGGTATGGCATTGTCTGTCCGTCCGTCTGTACCTTAACTTTTTTTTGTCTGGAGCATAACTCTGACACCATGCATGGTAGATTCATGAAAATTCATACACATCAATACCATCACAATGCGCAGTGCAGTGTCCAAGAACCATAACTCTAGCTGCAGTTTTTACAGAGTTATTACCCTTTGTTAAAAATAAAAAATTTTCCTGTGTCCGGAGCACACAAATTCGTTCTTTTCATTATCTGTCATTTCCCTGTAACAAAATTTGCGATGGGCGTATGATGTGCCTCAGAGAGGCTCTTGTTACATTACCCTTTCACCCCTAAATATCACTACAGCATGCTCTTTTCTGTTGTCTTACATATGGAATATCCTCATGTGAACTAGCGTACTGTAAATCCAGTTTTATTCGCGATAACTTTATTTTTGCGTAATTACACGCGAGCTCTTACTCACGAAAATAAAGTTCTCGTTTAATATACTAACCTGAAATTAACATGCACCAAACAACATAAACTATCATACTCAACATATAAAGGCGCAAAGATATAGTGTCGCGAATAATTGCATAGCTACCGATTCGTCAAAATAAAGTTCTGCGAAATTTTCTGGATGTACAGTATTAACTTCATTTTGAGTAAAGAAATTTCAAGAAAATGTTAAAACATACCACAGAGAGTTGAACGCTAAATGTAGCAAGCACAGAAAAATTTAATGACAGACCAAAAATTGAAACCCAGGACCTTACAGATACTGGCAGAGTGCTTGTAATGACTGTGCTGTTGGGACTATCCGTGTTGGCTTTAAACCAGAGATGGAGTCGAGAACATTTTTCAAAATTTGTGGGACTAGTGAGAATTAATGCAGGATCATAATAATTGTCCTGCTAACTGGAAAATTACCGATTAGATCAGAAGAATATCATGTAAAGTGAAACCCACCTATAAACCTGGTATCTTGAAAGCTGGTTTAATTTGAAATTGTTTTGATTTCCCTGCTATAATTCTTTGTTAATGTTTCAACTGGCCTGTTCATTTGAAGAAAAAGTCATACCCCCTTGGTTTCAATATATATACCCAGCTTAGACTGTATGTTAAAACAATCAGAAATGAAATTGATAAAGGAAAAAATGAGTTAGGTTTTCATTCAATAAGATGAGGCTGGAGGAGTATCTATAACTGTTTTTGATTTCCATCGTCTTTTGATTTTATCAGGACTCCGTACAGTTGAGGGAGTTATGGCGGCAGATACAGGATACAGAGCGAGGAGTCGAGATGCAAAATCATCGCATCAAATTAAGCACCTACCGCAAGTGCATCATGGGATATAAACTGGTAGACTGGCTTCTGAAAAATGACAAAGTCGCTCAGAGGTATTTAGATAAATCAGTCAGTGAAATTATGATGGTAATAAGCGTGTACACAAGTGTTTTGCACTTCTTTTGCTGTTATATTTCTGTCACAAATGCACCCACAGTCTAAATACAGTATAACCAATATTTTTTGCGGCTTGGGTAGTCAAATGTTATTTTTGTATTTTCTGATTATAAGATATTATGTAAGAAAATGAAAATGGGAAAATCAAAGCCTCTTATCCAAGGGAAAATCTCGCAGAGATGTTGGTAAAATTCATACTCTCACTTAGGGGATTTGTTTAACCTCATGCGTGGCCATACTGGACTACACCATTATTTGTTTTTTTATTCTGTAGACTACAGGCTGTGGCTATTGGACAGGCATTACTGGACTCCAGATACTTGGAGCCTATTGCTGGTCAGCCCATGTTGTTCCATGATGACTTTAGTCTATACAGACCATCTGAGGTAGTATGATTATCACTTAGTTCATTGTTTTCACCATAAACCACTACGTAACTAATTCCTGGTCTGTTTTATATAGACAGCTGAAAAAGTTGTAGATTCACGTTTGTTGATTAAAGATTTCATAGTTCATAATAAGCTCATTGGGGTAAAAAATCTATCCAAAATTATCATAGTTCTACTTTTGTATTTAATATTCAAGTCTATTGTAGTTCCATGATTACTCTAATATTTGATCCACATGCCATTGTAGACAGGGGGCGCTGTGGCCTTATTTTCAGCATGTTCAGCTTCTGATGTTGATATCCAGAGTTCGAGCCGAAGCCATGTCATGGTTGGTTCTCCCTCTCTTTTAGATGAGACTGAAAACCGAGGGCCCGTTAGTGCTGAGCATAGGCAAAATTTGTCGCCATTCACTGGCACACAGTGACGTTTCCATGTAAATGAAAGAATCTTGAGTAGGGCATTAAAAACAATACAATACTATCAGATCTTTATATACAGTGGAAACTGTCTATACCGGACAGTCTCCGGGACAGACGTTTTGTCCGGTTTGGACATGTGTCCGGTTTTCAGAAATATCGAAATTTTAGGTTTGGAAGAGTAACCTCCCTTTCTAATGATGTTTTATTGATTTTGCCGATGAACTTAAGTTCATTTTTTTGAATTTATGGTAATAATATTTCTTTCTAATTTCGTTCATAACATAAAATTTGATTTACATATGGCATTCCTGAAAAAAGTGAAATTATTATATAGGTGTGAAAAATACTTTATCAAGTGTTCGGTTTTCTCAGGCAAAATTAGCATACAAACGCTATATTGTGGTAAAGAATCATGTCTGGTGTCCGGAATGAACAGTGTCTGGTTTGAAGGGAGTTTTAAGTTACTGAAAGTAATGGGGAAAATTACGTTCCACCAGACTTGTCCGATGTGGACAGGATTCTGGTTTGGACAGTGTCTGATTTAGACAGTTTCCACTGTACAACCTTTCTTGAGAGACCGCACTATCTGACAAATATGGTCTTTAACTCTTTCACCCCTAAAAACGTATTTGGTTTTGCCTAAATCATTGATTTAATGAAGAGTCTATTATTTTTCAGGGGTGAGCGAGTTACTGATAGGTGATTACTCAATGACAGGTTTTATTTAGATGATTTCATTAAAAAAATGTTTTCTGATAGGTGCTCTTTCATGACATTGGTCTCACAAGACATCTTCCACTGTACATATTTGGAAAAACAACATGAAGTCTTTCATGTTCCTGTATAAATTCAGAGATAGGATCATTTACCATATAGGAATAGGCATCCCTGGGTGACCGGTCAAACCTGAGATGAGTCAAAAGTTCCATCAATATTCATCCTTAGTTACTCACAAACTGAAGGTTTATTCTCTGATTTTTATTTGCAGACCTCCCCAGTGGATCCACCTGTCTCAGAGTTAGAAGAGAGTGAAGCCAAGACAGAGCTGAGCACAGAGCCTGAGTGGTTCAAAGAGATTCAAACTGATAATGACCTGGAATACTGTAAGATTTTACTATCAAGTATTTACAAACCTGCAGTAGGGGCCTCCGTGGCCGAGTGGTTAGCGTGTTTGACTGCGAATCGGAAGATCCAGGTTCGAGCCGCGTCAGCGCCACTCTGCGGTTGGCCGTCCCTGTCCTTCAGATGAGACAGTAAAAACCGAGATCACATGGTGATGTCTCTATATGAGTGATATGTTCTTGAGTGGGATGTTAAACAACAATACCATACCATACCATACAATCCTCACGTAAATAAGATCATACATGCCCAAATTATCTCTAATGTCTCTTTCTTATGATAAGATACAGTATGCATACTTTAAGGTTTCCAAATACTTTCTGGAGAAAAAAATTGCTAATATTCAGTTTTGAAATATTTTGAAGTTTTTATCTTCAAAAAATGAAGGGGGGTGGGTGGGGGGGAGAGGTTTGTCACATTTTGCACTTAGACATTTTTTTGGACATTTTCAGCTGTCTTTGACTTCTCTTTATGCTCATATTGCACAGGTGAGTGATGTAGGCCCATTTTCTTCAATGTGATAGTTCATCTTCAGTGCTAGAAATTTAATACTAGTTTATCATGAAGCGTCTCCCATGTTTGATAGTCATTTCGGATCCTCATACTTGTGAAACGAAAGTACTTCTGCACTAGTGACGTCATGTATCGTTATGTATGTCAAATTACATTGCTTAGAGATTATATTCGTTTATTGCTTTGGATCGAGAGTAGCTACACTGTAGCATAAATACGGGTGTCAATTGGTGCCCAAACTCACTTCTCCGACGGCTGTCGGGGAAGTCACTTCTGCTTGATAGTTTGTAAGAATTGCATCTAAGTAGCTTTCTATTTGAACCGTGTAACTTAACCTGTATCTGAGTAAGGCTTTTGAAAAGTACAGGTCTTGGCTGCATCCCAGTAAAATAGTAGCGAAAAGCGTAATAAAACCAACACAACTAAATGCTCTATTCTTTTCCTCTCTCTATGTAAATACATTGTATATCTTTTTAGCTTCTAAATTGTTTGCCTGGTAGTTTTGCCAAATAGAAATCGCAGGATTATTTTCTTCGATTTGATCGTTTTGTTAGGCGAGATAGCCTTTACGTTTTCGTGTTCTAATATATGTATATATTGCAAAATGATCAAGTAGTCTTTTTGTTAGAAACTTTGTCATATTATGAAGTTCGAACACATATGAATTAAGAACCGTAAGACATGTATAAAGCCTCGTAGGCTCGTTACACTTGTATTTAAGTGTTGTGATTAAGCTTCTATGTGACTACCTTGTCTATACACACTCCTTGTTAATCTGCAACAAGGGAATATATAGTATCTGGCATAGTATAATATAATTTAGGATTAATTTTTATTTCATACACTAATTTAAACTCTTGGTAAGTCCCAACCCCTTTAGAGCATTAAGATAAGTATGGGCTAGTATAAAAGTATATCAATGGGTATCATCTACATGACCTACTAACCTTTAATGTGACCTCTGACCTTTTCACAATGGTTTAACATGTAATAGGTACATGCAGATGCACTTAAATATTTTATGCTTCCTGTTATCACATCCTTTTGGGTTTTTTTCCATGGTGCACATGTACCAATGTATTTGACATAATTCCCTTGACCTTTTCTATATTTAACTTTAAGTTTCAGTTTCCCTATTATTGTTCACATGATCATTACCATATCATTTGTATTGCAGACTCAGCATCGGAGGAGAATGCAGAACACAGGATGATATCCACCAGCTTAACTTCTAAAAATAGCCAAGGAACCAAAACAGGTAAGTACTTGCATCTTAATAGCTGATAGTTTTCATATCTCTTTATAAGGCCCAGAGTGTGTATGGCTGTAATGTCGCACAGTACAGAAACTAATAACCTATTGGCATGAAATGATGTGTAACTGGAGTTAGAGAACCGAAGAGCTATCGCGAAACCAAAACTGTTAAAAGTGAACCGATTTTGGATAAACGTGAACTGCTCATAATGCCATGAAAAACGTTTATTTTAAAACGCTTGATTTATACAATTGAAGTGATATAGCAATAGCATCAATGTAGCGATGGAATAATGTAAGATACAGTCAACTTCGTATATAATGAATGTCAGCGAACCATCACTTTAACATCGCTATATGTGATGTTCAATATTATACAAGTATTTAATGGCTTTCTGTGCTCTAGTCCAGAATATTTCACCCAAGGTGCTGGTAATCAACAGACGTTATATTGCACGAGGCCGTCTGGATTAGAGCTTAGAAAGCCATCAAATATTTGTTTTATTACATAATCAAACGTACGAATAGCTGCAACAAGAGAGCCTTCTTAGTATTCTAACAGGGAAGTGTTCACTGTTGTAGCTGCTACAAGCCGTGTGCATTGCTGACGTCAACAAAGAGCTACGTCATAGCCATGTCCGCAGCATCCAGCAGAGGTGCTTTAACTGATGTCATACAACAAAGGGCTATGTCATAGCCGTGCAATTGTACTCTTGAAACCGTGCTATATCACTTCTTCACATGCACGGCGCAACAAATAGCTTAAATTATGACATTTTCATATATATAGAGTAATGCAAACCAATTATGTAATAAAAGCAGATATGTAATACTATGTTTCATGGTCATAGTCACAATCGTTTTGAAATACTGCTGCAGAGAAAGATATGCGCCTGCACAGTTATGGATCATCAATGGTAATAAAACTAGTTGATATATTTTTGGAAACTGCATATTTGTTTTCTAATACATAAAAATTGAATCATTTGAACTATTCATCAAACGACAGGCAATTATTCATAACATATATACCCGCAGTGGCCCCCACCTTGTTTGTGAACATGTGCTACAATCTGCAGGCATACTTAGATCCCAATCCCAATCCCAATCCCGATCCTAAATATTTTGAATAATAAATTATGTGACATTCTTTGGTTGGATTTTATCGTAACATAAGCACTGAAATCTGAAATAGATGAGTACTATTTGGTACTCTTAAAATGCATCAGTCTTCAATCGGTTAGTTTGTGGATAAAAAGGGAGAAAGGTAAAACAATAAATGTTACAGTGGCTGAGTTGACAAACGGGTTCACTAGGGTGTTTGGGATTCTAGACCCTTAATTCGAGATTGTAATCCAACTTGGGTTGTATAAACATATTTGTACTGTTATTTATATGTGTGGGGCCTCTGTGGCTGAGTGGTTAGCATGTTTGACTTTGAATCGATGGGTCCGGAATTCAAATCCACACAGTGCCATTTCGCGGTTGGCCGTCCCCGTCTTTCAGATGAGACAGTTAAAACTGAGGTCCCGTGTCAAAGTAGGTGTTGGCACGTTAAAGAACCCTCCCTGCTCTACGGTCATAAGTGCCGAGCATAGGCAAAATGTGTCGCCCTTCACCAGCACATGGTGAAGTCTCCATATGAGTGAAATATTTTTGAGTGGGACGTTAAACAACAATACAACAGCAACTTGTATGTGCCAGTTTCTTCAAATTTTGTTCGCACTAAAATTCAAATCAATAAGAAATACAGCAAAAGCAATACTTCTTTTTACTTTTAGTTAAAAACCCTGATGGCTTTAGGTGGATGCATCATTTGTATTTCCCATCTTCAGTCTTTATCAGTGATGTCTCTTACCTAAAGGTCACTGTATATCATACAGTGAAGATAACTATATTTTTATGCCCCCGAGATTGAAGATCGGGGGGGGGGGGGGGGGNNGGGGGGGGGGGGGGGGGGGGGTATTTTGTTTTTGGTCTGTCTGTCTATCTGTTTGTTTGTCTGTCTGTCTGTTTGTCTGCAGACATGATTTCCGTCAGGTAACTCAAAAACTTTTCATTAGATTTGAACAAAATTTAGTGTAAGGCTTTATATCAGTAAGATCTAGGATGAGTTCGATAATGACTGGAATCCGTCAATATTTTCCAAAGTTACGGGACTTTAAAATCATAAAAATAGGTCATTTTTTCATTTCCATCAAATAACTTGAGATTTTTTCATCATTCTGTTTTGCCTTGCAGATGAAGGGGAAACAAATCTAGACTTTGAGCCATTACCAAGACAGGAGCTACAGGCACCTAACATTCTAGATGATTTAATATCAGGTTGGTATATGTAGAAGGCTGGGTGGGGATACTGTATGGAATTATTAATCTTTTTTCCCATCTGTCCAAAGAAACAGTGAAAACTGTGATCCTGTGTTATGAGAAATTACCTCTGATTGGAGGGATTCTACCTTTACTTAGAGTTTGCTGCAATGTTAATTTTTTTTTATTTTCACCAGGGCGGAAGGGGTGAAAATAAAACATTTTGATAATGTCCCTGTTAGGCTGTAAACAGTAAATTACATTCAAATGGTATTAAATGCCCTACAAATAAACAGAAACTGAAACTTGTAAAAATCATACATGCTGCATAAATACATGAAATTATGATTGCTTATTTCAGATTCAATGTTCACAAGCTCTCAGACAGTGACGGCAGCAAAACTGACGAGTAACCGAGGTTGGCGATACATAGAGGCTCTCAAAGAGGAGAATTGTGAAAAGCTAGCATATACAAGGCTCAAGTAAGTACAAGTGGATGTTTATACTTAAATATATTGCTAGACATTAGATAGTGTATACTATAGAATGGTGAAAAACTGGTATATACAAGGCTCAAGTAAGTACAAGTGGATGTTTATACTTAAATATATTGCTAAAAATTAGATAGTGTATTCTACAGAATGGTGAAAAGCTAGTATATACAAGGCTCAAGGAAGTACAAGTGGGTGTTTATACTTAAATATATCACTCAAAATTAGATAAATAGTGTATCCTAGGCTTCAGTAAGTCTGTTTGGTGATTTATTTTGAAACTTATAATTTATTTTTAATATTCGATCCATACTTTATTAGCATTAGCCAAGCATGATGGCATTGTGGTTGAAGGTACACTTGGACTCATTTGGCAAACATTTGTCGTACACGAGATAATGATGGAATTGTGTACAAATGGACATAAATAAGCGATTTACACATTAAAAATGGTCAAATCAACGTTTAAATGTCCGTGCTGGACATGTTTTGTCCGCGTAATTCGCCCTACTTATAGGCATCAGTCATGTCTGTTAAAATGGCGGGAAATGAATACAACCTGTAAACGTGTATTTTTTATTTTTTAAACGACAATATCTATAAATTGCGTGCATGTTTTTTGTATTTTCTCAGCTACATCCTCTAATTATATGCAGGTGCAAATGTGATATTTCAATTTTTTATTTCTGTGATGATGAAAAATGAGTCCAAATGTATCTTTAAGGATCCGACACACAAACAGGATTTTGCGCGAGCCATCGCTTTATCTTGTGAGCTGTTGGCTCACCCAACGCTTCCCACAGAAGATGCGCCAAGGGCTTGCAGCAGACAACAACAATCTGATTCCATAGGTCACATGACCAAGCATTCCATACATCACAAGTTAATCATTGAGAAGCATATGCTAAAGCCCTTGGTCTGACATTGGCATTCAATTATATCTCCATTGATGAGTTCTTTAATTTCCTTTGATATACATCTTGTTATTGTTTACTCAGGAAGGCCCATGTTGAGCACCTAAATGCACTAGCCAGTCAGATGCTATCAGAAGAGGGTCTATCCATGTCATGGTCCACTATCGTATTGGGTATCTCGGAGAGGATCAGCCATTATGTACATCCCGACATTAAAATGGAGAATGATCACATGGACGTACGGAAATATGTCAAGTTTAAGAAAGTAAGTTGGTCAAACTTTTTCCATGTAGAGATGGCTCAGATTTCTATGCAACTTTTATGATCATAAATACTTGTGTGGTCACGAGTGTCAAAAGTTTCTATGCCCCTGCCATAAAATGACCGGGGGCATAAAGTATTGCACCAGTCTGTTGTTCCATCATTCTGTCATTCCTTCTGTCCCAGTATTTGTTCTTTGCAACTCCTCTTAAACCTTTTGTAACATTTCAATAAAACTTGGTACAATTAATGATCACAACATGTAGATGTGTATGTGAGAAGGGGAAGGCTGCTCATGATTTATTACAGGTTATGGACCCTGGATTTCAATTTTTTCTATCATTCAGTCATTGCTGTATCTAGATTCCTTCTAGAGATGGTTCAGATTTCTATGCAGCTTTCATGATCTTAAATGCTTGTGTGCTCATTAGAGACAAATGTTTTTCATACATTCTCCATGTTCTTTGGCCAGACGGTTCTAAAGGTATTTGTGCTATAGACCATTAAGTCTCTCTTCTCTTGTTTGTGTGAGGTTCCAGACTCTGTAAATCCAAAGATGATTATGTGAGAAAGTTTCAGCAATCTACTCGTGGAAGACGGATGGTCCCTTCTTTGTACCAAAAATAAGAACTGATCGTCACCATATGATTGAAAAGTTGTTGAGTGTGTCATAAAACAAAGCAAACAAACAATAAAATAATTCTCCTTTTTAGCATGCTTGGGAGTCGAATTATGATAATATTCAAGGGAAATATACTATACACACCAAGTAATCTATTAACTCGATCCAATACAGTGAATACATTTTAATGCATTAACACCAACTCTTTTGTCATTGAATTTGCACAAGCTCAGTTTGTTGGTTGTATTGTTGTTTAACGTCCCACTCAAGAATTTTTCACTTATATGGTGGCATTTGCCAGGGAAGAGCGACAAATTTTGCATATGTTTGGTTGTATAGCAGGGAGTGTTCTTTAATGTGCTGACACGTGCTGTGACATGGGACCTCAAATTATACTATCTCATCTGAAAGATAGGGACAACCAAGCACACCGTGGCTTGGGCTTGAACCCTGGACCTTATTATCTAAAGTTTAACATGCTACCCACTAAGCCAAAGCGGGCCATTTGCACAAGCGTGCATTACTTGTATTTCTTATTTTACAGATTCCCGGAGGTAACAAGGAACAGACATGCCTTGTACATGGACTGGTGTTTACAAAAAACATCGCTCATAAGAAGATGGCTTCACAGATCACCAATCCCAATGTGTTACTACTGAGGGGCTCTATAGAGTACCAGAGAGTGGAGAGTAAATTCTCATCGCTAGAACCACAGATATTACAGGTGAATTTGTTTTATCATATAGTTAAAAGATATGTAGTACGCCTGAGGAGGGGTGGGCGTGGCCTAGTGGTTAGTGTTTTTGTCTTATGATAGTGAGGTCCTGGGTTTGAGCCCAAGCCATGTTATGGGTGTCTGTCCCTGTCTTTGGTGTGAGAAAGTCAAAACCAACATACCTGCCAACCTCTGAAACCTTCAAAGAGGGAGATCTCCCCCTTAGCTGTGATAGCTGAGAGGGAGATTTTGCACGAACGACATTTTCAGCCTTAATATTATAACACATACTCTTAATCTTAGGCTATACAT
>JACSZP010016203.1:0-10281 GCA_016161895.1 Pinna nobilis | reverse complement strand
GTCCTTTAATTTAGTTGGTCACTTAGGCAGGTAGTCCTTTAATTCAGTTGGTCACTTAGGCAGGTAGTCCTTTAATTCAGTTGGTCACTTAAGGCAGGTAGTCCTTTAATTCAGTTGGTCACATAAGGCAGGTAGTCCTTTAATTCAGTTGGTCACAGAAGGCAGGTAGTCCTTTTATTCAGTTGGTCACTTAGGCAGATAGTCCTTTTATTCAGTTGGTCACATAAGGCAGGTAGTCCTTTAATTCAGTTGGTCACTTAGACAGGTAGTCCTTTAATTCAGTTGGTCACATAAGGCAGGTTAGATGGTGTCTAATATACATGTACTACATCAATGAATATTGTTTATTACACCAATAGACCAACAGATATTCAAATTTGATGATGCTGAAATACACGGTTTTTTTTTTAAATAGCATATTTTAGATTTGGGAGGGACCTAGTGATGCATTCTAATGATGTGCAAGAAATCAGCTTTAAATTCTGATGGAAGTTCATGTTTGACAGGAAGGATTTGAGACTCCTTGGCTTTTTGACAAGGGGGTGTTCAGGCAACACAAGGTCAAAATAAACTGTGTAAAGAAACATGTGAGTTAAAGATTGTGTCTATGAATATAATTCACAGTGCTCAAAGAAGCTGGAGAAATCTATCCATGCTGATAATTGCATCAATCTATGATAAAAAAGTAGTGAGAATGTTTGTAGTAAGTCTGGATCTGTATGAATCTGCTCAAGATGATACTTGATGCGGACCATAAAGAATAACACTTCAATTTAGAAAAACACATCAGATTATGTCACACCAATAATTATTGTGTGTTGCCTTTTAATGCATAATTACACAACATGTAAATATGCAGTTGGTCTTAAATTGTTTTCAGGGAGGTCTGGTTGTTTGAGTTATTTGAGAATTGCACTGTAAATCATAAACTGCAGAATTTTGCTTTGCCTAGGCTGCATTTTAGGTTGTACATGCATATAGTCGGATTGTAAGAGAAAGTTTTTTGGATAGGACTTATAGAGGAAGAGGGCCCTATTTTAGTGAAAAACGAAAGTTGATACCAAGGAGGCATTCAGATTTCAAAAATTCTATTAAAGACAATACTATGGCAAAACAAAGGGAGACAATACCACAGACAGTTCAAACAAATTCCCCAAACAAATAAACCAAAATTTGTGTTATACAAACCCCAGTAAGAACATGCAGTACTTTCCCTTTTGCTCTACTTCCCATCCCCTCATAGTATAATTGCAGAAGGGATATAGCATCGCTTCCACAACTGTCTCCCATGATGAAGGGATGAACTCTGTTGAGCTTCTTGTCAAAGGTCAAGGTCACAATGAACTATTACTTAAAAGATTGTATGAACAGGATTGAAACTTTAGCGATTATTATAGAACTATCAAACGTAATCAACAAATTTTTTCAAATAGGAGAGGATGAAGTCTTTGGATTTTTTAGGATAAGGAGCAAATGTCAAGGTCACAATGGATAGTAGATGTAGGCGAAATTAATGTAATTGTAAAGACACGATGCTTGTTTTGCCATGCTATTTCAAGCTATGTTTGTGTTTTTAGTTTGCTCTTTCCGTTATATCTTATTTTCGTTTGTTTGATGCTAGATTTATTAATTCCAACAACAACAAAAATTTCAAAAATGAATACATAATAATTGTCACTGATTTACTATATAGCAGATGGCTTCCAGCTTGTTATACCATTAGGAGCCTCTATTTCTTATTAGAGTTTGAGACAGTGGGAAGCATATAAGTTATGCAAGTGCTCACGTCAGGTTTGCCTTGTTCTCCATTTCCTAGTGATCATGAAGAAGATCGATCTTCCAAAATGTCCAAAAAAAATTAAATGTTTCCAAATTTCTAATCTCTTTGTGTTTTAGCAGATTGTTTCCAGCCAAGAGAATTGGAGAGCATTTCCATTAAACTTGGGAGCATGAACCACAAAATGGATGGCTCTGCAGGTGAAGTTATTACGTTGTGTCCATAAATGTATCATATCATTCATCCTGTCGTCTGCTCAACTGTCAGACATCAATCATACATAGAAAATGGCAGAAATAAGCTTAAAATGAAAAAAAACCATTGAATTGCACCCTGAATGTTAGGAATGCTCACTGCAGCAAGTCATGCACCTGCAAATGTTTATCAAAAGACTGTATTAGTTCATTGAAATAAATTGCATATCTATTCAATTTCTCCAAAGAAGAAAAAAATCTTGGAGGTAATTGTATATTATTGCGAAGTGATGTAATCAGTGTTTTCTCTGACATTCTCTACAGTAATCCAGAAACTACTGCAGTTGTATGATAAAATTGATCGTTCCATTTATGTATAATGATAGTAAAAAGAATTCCAAAAGACCATGGTACATCCTTCACTGTTAGAATCTGCATAGCAGCACAATCAATTATTAAACTGTATATTGCAGAATGAAACACAAATTCATGATAAATTCGACTTTTCTAAGTTGAAATGCATGTGTAGAATATAAAAAATATCAAATGTTATACAAATTTACATGTATGTATTACACATAAAATATGATATGGTCAAGGAGAGAGAGAGAGAGAGAGAGAGAGAGAGAGAGAGAGAGAGAGAGAGAGAGAGAGACAGACAGACAGACAGACAGACAGACAGACACAGACAGACAGGGACAGATGGAAACAGGTCAAATTTTGTTTGCCTGTAAATTCAGCCCAGGTGTAACTACTTGAATCGTTGTGAAAATAATATCATTTCATTTATTTGATTATTTAATTTACATTCAAATTCATTACACAACAAGAGCAATCACTTCTCCCTGTTGTACAGTGTTATGAGCTTGCTCTTTGATTTTGTTTCCAAATTCTTTTTCCATTTCAAAGGCCTTATCTCTCGCATTATCTTGATAAAGCACAAAATTTGAGGAAGTTAAATTATAGAAATAATGTCTGAAGAGCTCTTTGATACCTCCAGTTAGTTGAAAGTGTGTAAACTTGCATATCTCTAAGTGTGCAACAATATATCAAAAACGGTAGAAGAAAAATATACAACACAAGGGGGCGCACTTGTACTGATTACCAGAGACGTGGAGATAGCCATCTCCGATTTGATGTATTGCCTCCATCAAAGAAAGCCCACAAATCGTAATGGTAAACTTCTTATTTTTGTATCTAAATTGAGGCCAATACAGAAGTCACTTGGAGGGGAACCTTGAGGTTGTTGTAGAATATGTCTGACTATTAGAAATGTCTAGATTACGAATCCTTGACATGACAGGATAGAGATAGTGTCCATCTCGTGTATGATATCCATCTTATTTACCAGTATTATGTTGAATTAACATGCTGGTGTTTACTATAGGTACCACACATTCAGATATTTTGGAGAAATTCTTACATACAGTTGGAATTTTCTTTTAGAGAAAAGCTGTGGTGGAAATGTGGTCATGGTGTTACCTGGGGTCTTGGGTTGAAGCCTTCACAGGGCAGGGCTTAAAGAAAAATGTTCAGTCCACTCGTCACTGTGCACAGTAGCTTTCAAAATTTACTCAATACACAGACAATTTTCCTCAACACTTTTCTTGTAGATCTAATTTTTTTTCAACATATAAACTGTAAATTTATTTGCAGTCAATGAAATTTTGTAATGATCTTTAAAACATCAAGAACAAAATCTCTTAATCACATTGTACCAGTATGTACAATGTAGTCCGGGGAATTGTTTTTCAATTAAATCCTAGCTACCATGTCAAGATGTTTTATATAGAGCTATATCTTTTTCTATGCATTTTTTAAAATTTTATTTTAACTACGTATGTGCCTTTCCTGGTCAAATCCCATCTTACATCAAATATATCAGGAATTTCACTGCAAGAGACTTAGTAACGCCCCTTAGTAAAACTTTCTGGAGATCATGCCGGACTCCCTTGTAGTAGGTGTCAGACTGGCAGTATACTGCACTACCTGTACAAATGTATGCGACTCAGTGACTGTTTGAGTATTTGAGACATTCGTCTTTTACTTCACTTTTGCGCTGTTCATTTCATGTCGATTAAAAAAAAAAATTCCTAGACGTGAATACCCAGAATGACAAATTTTCCTGATGAATATAAACTTAGCAGGCCAAGTCGGTTTAATAAGAATATCCTCGCCTCCTGCTGTGTGCTGGTAAAGTATCCAGACTTCCTTTTGACATTTAATGTATAACTACAGATGACAACGAAGTGAATAGGAATGTCGATCCCGATATTAAAGCGAGCATAAAAAATGTGTGTTAGAGATAGTATGCAACAACTACACGTGTAATTTTTGTAAAAATTTCAATCGCAACATAGAAAATAGCACGAATTATGTTAAATGAGTTGTACAATAAATGTTGACTTGACATCGATCAAAAATCGGACTCGGCATACATTTTGGTTAAAGAACACGGCGCATGTGTAGTGAATGGTTTCCGGTGAGAATTTGTTCGGCGGATCATGCAATGTGGATGGCGTACGACAGAGCAATATAAAAACTTTTCCTGATTCGCTTTAAAATAATCAGAACTGTTGTTTATAACTTGCCGTAAATTTTCTATACAGTAGATTGACATTTCTACACAAAGATGAAATTATTTGGAAATTAAAATTTGGTTTTAGTCTACAGAAAAAATACTCGGCACGCGGACAAGTGCCTGATCAACTTGGCACTTTCAAAATTTCACTTGTCTGGACGAGTGGACGAGTGTTTTTTTTAAGCCCTGCAGGGGTGCCCAATTTTTAGCTCACCTGATCTAGACAAAGGCTTAAGTGAGCTATAGTCATAGCACACTGTCCGTCCATTTACATGTACAATGCATCTGTAAACTTCACAATATTAGCTGCTTCTTCAGAACCACCAAAGGGATTTTGATGAAACCTGGCAGGGTTAAAGTACACAGGGTCCCCTACAGATTTTGTTTTTTTTAGGGTGAATCCACCCAGGTATGGAAATGGTGTGGGGTCAAATAGGTCTAGACGGGTACCCTCCTTTGAGAAACTTCTTCTTCCATTCGGCTGCGTAAAATTAAAAACTGAATATATCTGAGTTATCTAGAAGAATGAGTGAAGAAGTGTTGTTGTTTTTAGTTCCATTCAGAAATCAAATTTTGAGACTTCATTTGAATGGTGCAGTGAAAACTGAGGTCCCATATCACAGTAAGTGCTTGCAATTCAATGAAATATCCCTCTTTGATAATTGGCCAAAAGCACTGAACAAAGGTAAAAATTTGAAGCCCTTCCCTTGCATTTGTTGAAAGATTCTTGGGTTGGACATTAAAGTACATCTAGATGTTTATTTAATTCTGAAATCCTTTCTGAAGTATCATCTTGGTGTACATGAGTTAAAATGTACATGTAAGGGTATTGTATATGCAGAAGTGAAATTTTTACAGACCAGAGTGAACATTGTTTTATGTCTGATTATACCCCCCCTTATAAAGTTGAATTGTTTTATGTCTGATTATACCCCCCTTATAAAGTTGTAGGGGGATATACTGGATTCCGTTCGTCCATTTATCCGTCCGTCTGTCTGTCCATTTATTTCCGCACCATAACTCAGGTACCAATGGGTCTGTAATGTTGATACATCACACATGGGTTGCCTATGACTCATGGCGGATCCCTACCGATTTTGGGGTTCAATGGTCAAGGTCACATGACTTCTTTCCTTGAAAATGGTTTCTGCACCATAACTCAAGTACTTGTGAGTCTACAATGTTGATACTACACACATGGGTTGCCTATGACTCAAGGAGGATCCTTACTGATTTTTGGAGTTGGAAGGTCAAAGGTTAAGGTTACATGACTCGGTTTCTTGAAAATGGTTTCCGCACTGTAACTCAAGTACTTGTGATGCTACATAGTTGATACTTCACACATGGGTTGTCCACAACTCAAGGAGGAGCCCTATTGATTTAGGGTCGGAAGATCAAAGGTCAAAGTCACATGACTCGTTTTCTTGAAAATGGTTTCCGCTCCATAATTGCTGCCACTTCGGGGGTATAAGTCCCGTCAGAACAGTTCTAGTTTACACTTGCCCTCCATGAAAATCAAATGTGCATTTTTTTAAATAGCTTGATATTTCAAGTCACACTAAAAAATATGCATGCATGTTTGGACATCCAACTTTTATTAGTGAAAGAGAAACTCAGGGTCACTCAGACTGGAGGAAAGACCATTTACCCACTGCAAGTCCATTTTAAACTCACACAATTAGAATAGGCATGAGCTGCATAGTCAAGAACCTTTGAAAGAAAATGGTAAGGCCACTTGACTATTGAGGCTCTGCAAGGTTTTCTAAGTAAAGGCTTTCAAAGTGTAATGATACATGTACATACACTTGTAGAATTGCATTTAATATCAGTTTAATCGCAATGGTGTTGTAGTGGTTAAAACATTTGCCTTGTGTGTGAAAGGTCATTGGTCAGACTCCAGTTAATGGCTAAGGTATAAAATAGACATGTAGGTTTCATTTGAACTTTTTCTTTATTCCACATTCAGCATGTCAAACTTAATGACCATAAGTGCCAAGCATGGACCAAAAATGATGCTTTCACAGACATTTGGTGAGATCTCCATACTCTGTATGAATGAAAGATTGTCAGTAAGGCATTGAAATAACAATACAACAACAATTAAGAAGTTTGTTTTCCTTCAACAAAAATGTAAGTTCTCTGTAAGAAAATTAGAACAACATGACCCCATTCTAATGAAAAATTTTTCTTTGATGTGCTCTGCATGAAGATTGGATGAAACCCCATTGACAGGGCAAAATTCCATGACCTCTGTCAATAACCAATCAAATTTGTACTTTTGAAGGTACAGTTGTCAACATTGGTAGAGAAGAGACGTTCTGAACAAGTTACTTGGATTTGACCTGTCAGTGGGGTTTCGTTAAATCTTCTTGTAGAACACCCTAAAGATCGAGTTTTAATTAGATTGAACATGACCCTAAAGTACTGCTTATCCAGAACAATTACCATAAAGCAAGAAGGAAGTAGCAGAGAAGGAGGAAAACCCTGCTAATGAAGAATGTGGTGATTATGTAGTCAATGCCAAAATTTGATATTCTTTATTCTTTAATGTGATTGATGATTTCCCGTACTGCTGTTTGTGTTAAAATTCCTGGTCTGTCAGATCTGAAATGTTTCCATCAGAAGCGTGTGATAGACTACGGCAGGGAAGAAGACAGAGCACAACAATATCATGTAGATTCTCTCTGTTTTATCTTTATCTGTTGTTGAATTAAACTTTTTTAGTTACAATTTGTGGCAAATGGATTCAGGTTTTGTTTATTTGTTGGCCTTTTTCAGCTGTTCAAATAGAGTTTTTATCTACATCAAATTGTTCTGGGATTTCATGTGCTTTTGATGGCTAGTAGCTTTCTGGTGAATGAAATTTTACACACATACAGAAATGATTTATAGAGTTCATAGTATTCTTATATAGAAGTCTGGTTGCTACTCATTGGAAGGGGAGGAAGTACTACAATGAATAAGCTCTGTATCAAGGATCATAAGATTTAAGTCTCAAACAATTGAGCTGGGTACTGATTTTTGGGCTTTAGATATTTTAGTGAGTTTGGTCAAGTATTGAAATCCGTAGAATTATCCGTTATATAAAGTTTAAACCAGTGCTAACCTTAAAGATAATTTTCTATAGTAATGTGTGTACCAAAACTACCTCTTGACTAGTGGAGGAACAGGGGCCACCTTGGCCTAGTGGTTAGTGTGTTTGACTTCTGATCATGCGGTCTAGGGTCAGAGCCCAAGCCACTTCGCTGTTGGTTGTCCATGTCTTTGGAGATGAGATTGTAAACTCTGAGGTCCTTTGTCACAGTATGTTGTTGGTACGTTTAAGAACCCTCCCTGCTCTATGGCCATAAGTGCAGAGCAAAGGCAAAATTTGTTGCCCTGCACATGGTGACATCTCCATATTTGTGAAAGATTCTTGTTTCTTATTTGTGAAACATTAAACAACCAAACAACAGTCGAGGAACCAGTTAGCAATTTAAAATCACGAAAAAGGTTTGACTCAACTGAGTAAGTAATCATTATATCCCATGGTCTTTGAGAGTCTGTTTTCTTTTTTAACAGAGATTGAAGTGTCAGTGGGTATGTAAGGGTCAGTCTAAATAGCGGTCAATTAGTGTGAAGTAATAAGAAGTCTCTGTTTACATGTCAACACCCATGTGGCATCGCTGCTTTGACATGATTTTGAATCTAGTGCAGCCTTGTCTGCAGTGTTCCTCTTTTTATGTGAAGTAGGAAAATGCACGTACATTTATCTGTAAAGTAAATTCTCTTAAGTGCATGCATGTATGCACCGTAAGCTGGTGCGAAAACTGATAAAATGTTTTCTTACCAAATTTAAGTCCGGGTTTTATATGTCAAAAACCATGTTTTCTATATGATTTATGAGAATTCATATCTTAAACTTAGTGGCAATCATTCTTGGCAGCCTTTACTGCTTCAAAAGAAACAATGCAGTGAAACGGTAGGTTATAATTTTGTTTCGCAATCTTCAAAAGTTAAGATGAAAATGTGCATTTCATGTTATGTAACATATACAATTCAGAGACATTTTTTGGCGTAGTCACGTTTTTATTTTCTACCACTCCTGAGGTAATGGTGGCTCATATTAGAAGTGCTTCACCCCTTCTGTAAGTGATCTACAAGACTTACGAGTATTACGATATATATATATAATTTTTGAAAATCTACAAATAAAGGACTATTCGGAATGTCTAAGGAGAAGGTTGGAATTAGGAAGGTACCGATATAAATCAGTTAAACTGTTGTATGTTTACTGTCGGCTGGTATTGTTTTTGTAAAAATCCACAAACTCCTTTTTGTTGCAGACTTTTTGTGCTATATTCAGTGTACATGTCGTCAATGAGGACAACATCAAGGGACTAACTCATTGTTCAGAATGGATACAAGATTTTTGATTGCCAGTATAGGTAAGTGCACCATTTGAGCTTAAGTTATGTATGTGCCAAGGGAGACAATCATGTCTTACTCAGGATTGTAGTCTTGTTCTGTTGCAAATTAATAATTGTCTGATGCTCATCATCACAATTCAATGCAATAAGAGAAATCGGAATGCTGTGCATGTTACGCATTATTTATTTTCAGATTATGTAATATTTAGCAATTGATAACTGCTTATTCAAAGGAAAAAAGTAAACTTATGTTGTCAAAGTGCATACACATAATTTTTTCCCGATTTTAGATTTTTTTTAGCCTTATCATTATCTGATAAACTTTTTACATATTTTCATTTAATTCTCAAGGGAAAATGATTTTTTAACTCCAAAATATAATTCGTATCAATAGGAAAATGAATCTTCCATGATAGAAAAAGTTTTACTTCCATATTTAAGATCAAGAATTCTGAAATGGTTTTCTTTTCTTTGATACATGTAGTGAAGGGTATATAACGTACACAAAAAGCTGTTTGGATTTCCTCTTTTTGCATGATCAAATCGTTGGAAGAGTTCTGCTCTGAATACAGTAATATCAGCAGCTTTGTCAAGTGTACAGGAAGGTTTTTGTGTGTCTTTATTATATAAGAGTGGGTCAATATCAGAGTGTATAGTGAAAATATTGGATGGTCAAGAAAATATAGAGGAGGGGAGGGGGTATATGATAACCCTCACTCAGTGCACTATTTGGACCTTCAATAACTTCAAATACATGTATATCACCTTTTCATTTTTAAATCTTTTTTCATAATTAGATTTTAATCGATTGATGCAGAAATATATTTTTTAAATTTTACACTTACAAATGTGAGTCTTTTAAATTATCAAGCATTTCAGTACCCTTTCATATAAATTGGTATTTTTGAATAAAGGAAAATGAAAATATTAGACTTAGTGGGAAACTTGGGCAAATGTTACAATAACTATACCCACATTATTTCTCTCTTTCCATCTACATTGTAGTTTTACTTCTCTTTCTCTCTCAGTTCACAATTCTTTTTCTTTCTCTTTCTGTGTGCCTGCCTCTTTTTATACGCCCGTCGAATGACGGGACGTATTATGGTATGGCGTTGTCCGTCTGTCCGTCCGTCCGTCTGTCCGTTAACTTTTCTTGTCTGGAGCATAACTCTTAAACCGTGCATGATAGATTCATCGAACTTCATACACATCAAGACCATCACAAGACGCAGTGCAGTGTTCAAGAACCATAACTCTAGCTGCAATATTTACAGAGTTATTGCCTTTTGTTAAAAATTTAATTTTACCTTTGTCCGGAGC
>JACSZP010016198.1:0-13909 GCA_016161895.1 Pinna nobilis | reverse complement strand
ATCTAAGCAATAAAGATAAAATCTTTGTATACCTCTTAAAAGGAAAGACAAACAATTTTTAACTGATTCTGAACGTTTGCAGTATGGTCAATACGGTAAATCTGTAAAAGCAGATGGTATTGGATGTGTTCCCCTTGCCGTTTACCTAGTCCCGACCCCCTTTTTTATCGTTTATGACCATCACCGATTGTGACTTATTAGAAAATATGTGACACGATGGGTGCCACATACGGAGCAAGAGTTACTTACCCTTCCGGATCACCTGAACTCACCCCCGGTTTTTAGTGGGGGTCGTGTAACTCTATTTTTATACGTGTATATGTCTATCTCTATCTGTAGTGTTGTCTCCTATTTGATTTGAACACGATATTGTCTCTCGTTGACTTATTGAATTTGGAATGCCCCTTGGTATCTTCTACTTCACCCCTTTTACTTCTCTGTCTTTCGAAATGAAAGCATTGCGCTATCGACTAGATTTGTTGCAAAACCTCGAACTATGACCGCACTTGCCATTAATTGATTGTTCGTCACCTTGGAGTAATTGAAAACAAACCTGTCACTTAAATTACAAGATTGATGACTTTTACTCATAGGTAATGGAACACGTAGCAAAGGGTGAGAAACGATCGTACACAGCACTTCAAAGAAATTCCACACAAATGTCGGTCAAGCTCTGTCAACAAACAACCAAGCATGGACTGACTGTTTGCTTCATCATTCCGGGTTATAAAATGACGCACTATCGGAAAAAATGAAAAATGTCTAGGTGGACAATAGATTTTAATTCACGTGTGCTTCAGCATATCGCGTATCCCAGTAGCTTGTCGATCGGATATGTATACTAATAGATTAACAAAAGATTTTAAATTAATTTTTAAAATACGCTACTTTTATATAATATCACATTTAAAAAACATACAAATATCAATGTTTGTTTATTATAACAAATAACATATTTATCGAAATTGTTTATTTTCTCAGATGCGCGAATGATGAATCGATACTCATTTTATACACCATTCTTTATAAAATTAAGAGAAGCTGTTTATCATCATCAACGACATTTTTCTATATTTTGTTTTGTTTTGTGTTTTTNNAATTCCATCGGAAAGCAATTATACCCTTCGATTGGCTTGCTTGTTCCTATATTTCATTAAACAAACTTCATTCAGGAGCTTCCGAATCAAGTTAAGAAAAATGTATCTTTAGGTTTTGATTTGACATAATGTATGAAGAAGACGTGATGTAAGTTTTTTCATATACTTAAATGCTAGTACTCATCCAAAAGGAACTAGAAATCAGAGTCACCACAGGTTGAAGGTCATAGATTCTTCCTTCCTACCTTTTTGTTATATCCATTTTGAATGCATATGGTGTTCATCTATCAGAAAAAGATCATATCAAGGACATGCTCTACGTATGAACATTTATTGTACAGAGAAATACTACTTACCAATGATTTGCTTTCACACGTCATATTTACAAACAACATTTGACAACTTTTATGATCGGTATAATGGTCATTTTTACAAGCATAATGTTTTGTTTAATTCGACCAGCAATGAGTAATATCTTCATAGTTGTTGCTTCAATTGAATCTGTTTGTGGAACTGCAGCGTATTGATTAGTCAACATATAATCTCAGTCGTCTGTGGCTCCCGATCCCATATCTAGATCTCTGTCATTAAAACTCTTATAAATTTCTTTTGATGTTTTATGTTGGCAAGTTAATTTTTGTTGGGCTAGAAGATTTTTTAAGGTACTAGGTAATGTCAAGCCTTGTTCTATATTCTTGTGTATGACCTATTACTGTCAATACTTTTCGCTAAACAGTTAAAAAACAAATGCTTTTTAACCGTGCTCGACAATTCACTGACCGTGTTGGGTTTGCGTGGAACTTTGGCGACAGCTTTGTCATGCAAACAGGAAATGCTGACTCCTTTCGGAGACCTGATTCCATGCTGCTGTAAGAGTTTGCTGTTGATTCCCACGTTGAGGCCGGTAGTTTTACCATCTTATTATATTGATAAGGGCTTGGAGCTTTTATTATCCCTTGGTACACCTTCACTTCTATTCAATTATATTCTTGCAAAGATGGTTTGTACCTTCACATTTGCTGACTCTAATTTGACTTTCTTTTTGACAGATGGTCGGAACCAACAGAGGTCGAAGGTCATACGTTCTTCCTCCCTACCTCTTTGTATTTGAACTGTAATATCCATTTTGAATGCATAGTGTGTTTATCTGTCAAAAAAGGTCATCTATTCAAGGACGTATTCTACGTACGAACATTTATTGTACAGAGAAAAACTACTTAATAATGATTTATTTTAACATTTGTCACATTTACAGTCAATATTTGACAACTTTTATGCTCGGTATAATGGTCATTTTTTAAACATAATGTTTTGCTTAATTCGATCAGCATTGAGTAATATCTTCATAGTTGTTGCTGGGTCATATATACTGATTACGGTGGATATTATTACATGTTGATTTCAATTGAATCTGTTTGTAGAAATGCAGCGTATTGATTAGTCAATATGTAATTCTCAGTCGTCTATAGCTCCTGATCCACTCTCTAGATTTTCATTTCGGTGGGGGGGGTTAAACAATCATCCAGGGCTCCTGATTCCATGGCTGGATTTTCGGGTTTTACGTTTTTAAACATAGAAAAACGCTTCTGCGGCTCCTATGTGATGCCTTTCTAATTCAAAATCAGTATGCATCACAACGATTTAAAAAAAATACACCAAATTTGAATACATTTTTACAGAATTTAGTACATTAACATATACATATGTTCAGTACAAAGTCTCAAGGCATAGCTAAAGTACATGTGTAGATTATACAAAGTGGGCTAGGCCTTCTATTAAAAATAAGAAAGTGTAGCAGAAAACCCGCGGGCAATATGCTGCAGCGGACTATCTGAAGGCTTTTTGTGAAAGAAGCGGGTAATAGGCAAGAATTTACGGTATATTGATTCAAACATTCTTTGTCCGTTTAGTATTTAGAAAACAACTCTGAAAACTTATAAAACTGATATACTTATCTAGATATTACATCAGTGTATCTAAAAGAGAAAGAAATATTCCTATTGAGCCTAGATTTATGCATATCCATAAAACACAAATTACAAGTGTATAAGAACAAACTGCACCAGTTGACACTGCACTAGATTAACCTAGTGAGACCATCGGGACCTCTGCCCGTTCATTTTCCTGGTAACCGGAACTGTAAAACAAGATAAAAATGATCAAACAGTGCATGTCACATGACAGCTCTTTAGATCGGATGACTGTATAAGGAAATTAGTGATTCACACCCCCATGCTGACCATTCATGTTTATTGTTTAAAGATGTTTCATTGATATAAAAAATGATCAAAAACATAACCACAATGTAAATATATATCCGGCCGTACCTTTGAATACTTGTTGATTTTTTTAAATACAACAAGAAAATATACATGTTAGACTATGACCTCTGTCATGTAGCCCTTATCATGACCACCATTCAACATTGCATTCTGGGATGCATATACATTTGCTGAAGAAATACCATAAGAGGTTTTTTGTTTATTGTGCTAATGCGTTTAAACACAGAGACGTAAAAAGTAGAGGACGCATTTTGGTTGCTGCTGAAAATAAGAAAATAAGAACACCTTCGTGTCATTATTCAATAATATTATCTAGCAAAGAATCGATAATAAGACATAATGCCTTGCAGTTCCAAGATCTGATGAATTTCGATTTAAAGGTCATATCAATAAAGACGGTTCCTCAATTCGGATGGTTGTATAGGTAAAATCCTAAATTACTCCTATAGTCTTCTGTACGTCCGTTTACTGCAGCTACCTTTCACTAAACATTTCAAAAGGAAATGCTTGAACGTGTTGGATTTTCGTGGAACTTTCGCGACATCTTTGGAATGCAAACATAAAATATTGACTCCTTTCGGAGACCTGATTCTATTCTCTGAGAGATTTGCAGTTGATTTCCACGTTGATGTCGGTAGTTTTACCAACTTAATATATTGGTAAGGGCTTTGAGCTTGTATTATCCCATGGTACACGTTCACTTCTATTCAATCATATTCTTGCATAGATGGTTTGTATCTTCACGTTTGCTGACGCTAATTTGACTTTCTTTTTGACAGATAATCAGGGAAATTAGATTTGTATATGACGCGGCAAAGACGTGCTGCACATTGAAGATAGAATTTTAGAATAATTATAGTCAGATCTAAAACAGCACAAAGCTTGTGATATTTTTTGCACTGAGATGTACACAAACTCGTCTCAGCTGATATGCTGATATGACATTTAAATTTTTCTAGTTGAGTAAAGGTTAATGTCCTAACTGAACGATTTCTAAATATGGGTACGACAAATGTGAGTTCAGAATAACGACAATACAGATTTGTTTACAAACGCTTTGATATTTTAGCCACCGACTTTTCATTACAGTACATCAATTCATCTAAGTTTAAAATAAAGTTGCTATTTCCCCTCTGAGTTCACAAAAATGCCTCTAGGGTTGACATCCATCCCGGAGACAAATGACAGTATAAGACGTCATATTGTTGTGACGTCATAATCTAAATGCAACAAATGGATCTGTATGGCCTGTGATCTCACAAAATGATGTCTGCTTTTGACGAACGGCATTTTGAAAATTGATTAATACATTAAGATATAAATTACTTTATTTTACTTTATTTGAAATGAAAATGTTATTTTCAGAACAAGCCAAGGTGCCTTCATTATACTTATACAGTCCTTTGTCACCTGTTACTTTACAAAGTACAGTGATGAATTAAACATGCGTCACCCGTCGTCTATTATGTGACAAAGTTACACTTTAAAGGTGATTAATTGTCTTACAAGGAGGTATGGGGAAAAATAAGATTGTATCTATACGAATTATTCAAAATTTCACAGGTATACTTGCAGCAAAAGTTGTTGTTATCGAAATGTATCACTTCTACTTTAAACTAAAAATTTGCAATTTTGTCTATAATTTCGTCACAAATGATGATTTTTAGTATTGGACGGGGCCACCGTGACCGAGTGGTTATAGCGTGTTCGATTTCGAGGGTCTGGGGTTCGAATCTGCGCAGCGCCACTTTGCGGTTGGCCGTCCCTGTCTTTCGGTTGAGACAGTAAAACCCAGATCCCGTGTCACAGTAGGTGTTTGCACATTAAAGAATCCACCCTACTCTACGGTCGGCAGCGCCGAGCATAGGCAAAATTTGTCGCCCTTCACCGGCACACAGTGACGTCTCCATATGAGTAAAATATTCTTGAGTGGAACGTTAAACAACAATATAACAACAACAACAACAATTTATTGCACGGTAGATTTTATCGGTGGAATGTGAGATATAGGACTCACTGCTGGTGTGACCGGTCGACAGGGGATGTGCTTACTTCTCCTAGTCACCTGATCCCACCGTTGGTTTATCCTGGAGAATGTGTTTGTCCGGCTCTGTGTTATGTATTCCTTCTGGGAATTATATTATCGATCATTGTTCGCTATCTTTACCTTCTTATGCATATACTTCAGGTGTTACTTTCACAAAATTAATCAACTGTTCTGAAAATTAAAGAAAATGTTCCTTGGATCCTGCTAGAAATTATATCTATGATTATGATTATAATTTTAAATAAATAATATACTATGTGTTAAACATTTTGTCAGCGGTAGTTACTTGCAAGCGAAGAAAAATACATATACTTTCTAAATACGTTTGTTGTTTTTGTTTTAGTTTTTTTTTCACCGATATATTCCGCTTTTATCCGAACCTTTGATCTTGCCCTGCGAAATACTTTGACAAGCTTTATTATGAAGATGACATGTGATATGCTTAAGGGGAGATTACCCTTACAAGACAAATTCTTCTCAAGCTTCAAGGTAAACATCTGATGGTGGTTCTTGAAAAAAAAATATCGATTATTCAAGTCTTTGAATACTTTAGAGTAAATCTTATTTAAAGTGGTTTTAATTTTAACTTTGTAATTTGTTTGACTTAGCTGTAATCATTGTCTTAGATTGAGATAGGTTGCTTGTGAGCCACAAAAAATACCAAGTAATATTCACAAGTACGGTCTACAACTGTAATTGATGTTTTAGTTGTCGCTGTAGTGATTTACACCACCTGTAACATTATTTCAGTCATACCTCGGTAGCATCAAATTTATGCAGACTAAGAAATAGATTACCTATTCTAAGGTAGTTATCTTACAGAGTGAAGGCTGCAAGGTGTCAATACCTACTATTATACAGAACATCGGTCTTATCCGAAAAAAAAACATCCGGGTTCTGCTGTTATTCGAATCCTAGACCATCCGCTCTAAAATGAGAACTATACCGTGAAGCCATGGTTATTTCTACTACATACTACATACACTGTATGTACATTTGTAGGCCTACTTACTTAATAGACCACCCCTGTATAATGGCTTCTGTCAATAAAATCAACCGTCAGTTAAATGAAACTGATTAAGAACTTTTATTGTGTAAACCTTAAATGAGATCATTGTTGTTTATTCCCTTTTGTGTGCTTTACTAAAATGTTTGTATGAAATTTGCAAATATCATTTGACATACTTGAGGCATGAACATGTTACTCAACATAATAGATACTGCATAGAATTTCCAGGGTTGACTATTTCTATGGTAAACTGTTGATTATCAGATAGAATCGCTTTAAATTATAAAGGGCAGTGTCACTCAACGATTGCGTCTTTCGGATGAGACAGTAAAAACCGAGGCCCCGTGTTACAGTGTGTGTTGGCACGTTAAAAAACCCTCCCTGCTCCACGACCAGCAGTGCAAAGCATAGGCAAATTTTGTCGCCCTTCACCGGCACACGGTGACGTCTGCATATAAAGTAAATATTCTTGAATGGGTCGTTAAACAACAAAACAATCAAATCAAATCAATAAAATGACACAAAAGCAAGATGGTGACAAATGCAGCACATTGTATCAAATCTTAAACTTGATCATGCATCGTAAAAGGCTGGAAAGTAAACCAAGAGAACGTNNGAAAGGAAAAAAATACTTAAACAATTTTGTAATTTAAAATGATTTAATCAACAATACCTCATGTCATTACTCTTATACAATACACTTTGATGTTTGAAAACTATATCCGTCGCTTGATGTCATTTTTATATGAGTTATCTATCTTTAACAAAGATTTTTTTTGGGGGGGGGGGTGGGGGGGGGNNGTGGGGGGGGGGTGTTATGTTTTTTGTTTCTTTTGTGGTATAATATTTGTTCAATTCCGTTTAGTTTTCTGCGAAGAGGGCCGTGGACCTTCTTTATATGATAATAGATTAAATGAATGTGATCATTCAATTGAATACTATGCTAAGATATTTTCATAGTTATTTTGTAAACGTAATGTTATTTCCTTTCGTGGGATGCATTTATCAGCTTATATTTTTAAGTAGACATTGATGTTCGACGTCAAGGATTGTATAGGAAAGAAATACTGATATAGGTCAAAACGTATGTAATATTTGGATCAGTTTTGTTCTTATTTTAAACTTTATTTATTTTACAACGATTAACGATCAAGTTCAATAACCTCATATTAATGTCTCTCGTTCGCCCTGATGTCGGCATGCGGGGGAGTAACCGGAGCGCCTGAAGAAAACCCACTGTCCGAGTTCGTGACCACTATACCGTTTCACATACTTCCCTTGCAGGTTCAATGATGGAATCCGGGTCACATTGGTGAGAACTGCTGAGCATTACACTACTCGGACGCCCAGTGTGATGCTATCACAACGAAGGTTCTTGAAATCATGATTTAAACGTAGGCTCTTGAAATCATGCTTTCATTATTAGATCTTTGAAACACTAAAACAACAAAACAAAAACACCAATCTGATGAAAGTTATATCCTCAGTGTGCTTTTTTCCTATTTGACGTTCGAAGTATTAACAAAACTCCACTGAGAAGTCCCATGAATACTTCCAGAATGCCTTGTGTTCATCATATAAACACGTTTTTCAAATTGTATCTTCTTATGGCGGAAAGTTGATTGGTTGCATGGAGAGGTCATGAAACTTGCCCCCAAATGGGGCTTTATCAAATCTGCGATCAACAAGGCGAAGAAAAATAGAACACACCGAAGACAGCAGCTTGATAATATTAAAACATCACATACCCGCTACGCTACATTCCGCGCAGACAAGGAAAGCTAAATGACGTTACGGTTATAACCTAAAGTCACATTTTGTATACAGGGAAATGCTCGCCCCGTTTTATTTTCGCCCCTTTCGTCTTCATCGTCAGTACACGAATTCAAAACTGGACGAATTCCTAAAAGGCATTTTTTAATAGATAAAGGACGAACTTTAAACGGGGGGAACCTGTTTGCAAGTGCATTAGAGCGAAAATATTATGGGGCGAAAATAACCCTGCTTACAGTAGTCAAAGGTAGAATGAAACTGTTAATAACTAAAACATTTCGAAGGTTTTATTTACACATTTTGATTGACTATAATGCTAAGATGTAAGCCTATATAGGTGAGCAGGAAACCTGATTTAAAACAGAAATTAACTAGAAGATAGTCCAGACAGAAGTTACAAAGAAAAAATTACAATATACATTGTATATTCCTTCATATTCTGAGCATAAGCCATAAATACTAAAAACTAAGATTTAGAGGAACATGAACAAGAAATTTATTTGATCCCTTCAAAATAAAGTAATCGATATAAATGCAATTTTGAATGTTAGTCCTGTCAATCATATGGAGACGACGTCGCCGTATGCCGATGAAGGGTCAAACATTTTGGCCTTTGCTCGGAATTTTAAGTCATTGAGCTATGAGGTTTCTTATGGTACCAACACCTATTAAGACAACGGAATAGCCAGCCGCTTCTGAGAGTGGACTCGAACCAAAGACCTTACAATCTGAAGACCAACATGTTACTGCGGAGTCACGGCAGTTCCCAGTTTAGAATGTTAGCTACATGTACTTGATATACATACAATGTACATATAGATACATTAGAGATTCGCGTGTATTATAGTTGAGTATATATGACATAATAATACCTCTGACATCTAAGATAATAATAAAAAGGAATAAGAGCACGGTCCTGGTTTACAATGACAATACATTTTTAACAAGACGGTTTCACATACATGTGTTTGGTGGAGTCCCGCTCAAATATGGAGCAGAAAGAAGAAAAATTATACAACCAGTCAATATCGCAGAAATATAGGTCAGACTGGGGATCCGGATTCCCCCCTCTGGAATTGAATTTGCTAATTATATAGTATATATGTATATGACCATTGGTCAATGATGCTTAGATTGTCATTTTAGAGGGTTAATTTTTTTTTCTTGTCACAAGGTCGATCCCATGGAAACAAAATCCAAGATCCGCGCATGTATTACTGGGTGAATCATGTTACACACAATTAAAAATACAACATAAAACTGCTATGAATGAAATTGTCATTATTGACAGATATAGCCCGATTGTCTTGCAAAATGCCGACGGACAACTTTTGGACAGAAAATGGAAGAAAAGCATTACCGAACGGTAAAGATGACGAACATGGATCAATACCATTACTTCTTTATGGAATACAAAATGATTAGTGTTCAAAAACTGCTCTCATCGAACCCAACACGACCAAATGTTATTGCTTTGTTGAATGAGGAATAAAACTGTAATTTTGTCTCATTCCCCAGAGGAATAATCAGTCTCTGTATACATGTAATTGCCTTGGGTAGCTCAGCTTTGCAATCGGTTCTGTTAAAATCAACTTCTACGTCGAAGTCATAGACCGGTACGTCGTCAAGGCCCGTCATGAACTGAAACAAGTGAGCAGCTTCTTTTTCTGAAAAATATTTTTAAAGTTCAATGTCGAAGAAAAATATAGGAAAGCAATGTATTAGATATTTAAAAAATGAACAAAGGTGTTACCAGGATAGGGATGTTTCCTCCATGGCACCTGATCCCAAAAGTGACTTTCCAGTTGTCTGTGTTCGTCATGTGGTCTCCATATTTATAAATAATTGTCTTATCGACGACTGGTAAAATTCCTCTTATACAATCAAACCTGTTTTAAGAGACTCCAAAAGGGGAGAAGCACAAAGGGTCAAACATGGCAGGTAGTCTCTTATAGGAAAAAACCATTTTAGAACCATACAGTTAGGTCACATAAGACAGGCGATTCTTTAATTCAATGGGTCACTAAGGCAGGTTAAATCGTGTTTCATTTACTTGCTTAAAAAGCACAAGATGTTCCGAAGGGAGGGGTATTTGTTTTATTTTGCAATATTCTTAAGGGAAGGGTATTCGTTTTATCGTGCAACACATTGGATCTTGTTCATAGACATTCCTTTTAATTAAGTATTATATGACACCCATAATTACCAAGAGTGTTTCGTTTATAATCTGGTCATTATGATTGAATAAATTATTATTGTCATGTAAAAAGAAGTGATAACACCAATTATAAATTACGTGTTGAGTTAAGACAGAGAATACGTGTGGTCACCTTCCAAAATCTTTAGGCACTCCAGAGTAAATTTCTTTGCATTTTCTTCTTTTTCGTTTTTTGGTTCTAAATTCTCGACCTTTGGAAGTAGTTTATTTTTAATGAAATCTGCTGTCGTGGCATGCTTTTCACGATGTTGAAACAGATGTTCAAATTCTACCAATGGTTCCGTCCTCTCCAAGAAATGGAGCACATTAAGCCCCCTCCTCAGTTGTTCTAAGGCAGTCTGCCGTTGGTCGTATAGTTCCCATTTCAGCAAAGTTTGAATGTAGTAAAGTCTGTTCGCTTTCTGTAAATAATCCAAAGTGAAAACATGTGAATAAAACGAGCAACACAGATACCTGTGTGTGTGAAAAAAATGATAAAAAAGAAAGATAAAACGATATCTCTAATCAATCTCCTTGAGTTAAATGTATTATCATTTATATTTCTAAATTTCCAACCGCTATCATCTTTTGTATCTAGTTTAAGTAATTGATACTGTCAAATTTTTAAACATGATCCTAGGAATAATGTTACAGTATCATTGTAATCTAGATGCAACCGACATCAATGTTTCCATCCTATGCAATGATGGATCTTTAAGATTCACAACCAATTCTTGCCAAGGTCTTTATGGCTTACCTTTTCATTTGGGGGAAAAAGCAACAAGATTCGTAACACAGTATGATCCGAACCCTTGTTATTTCCGTAAAGAGGCAAGATAGCTACAGCGGAAGGAAGAAAGGAAGTTTCTCGATTTGAGAACAAGTTATAATAAGATATCTCATTATCCTTATTTACTCAATGTGTCTTATATGTATCACCTGAAAACTATTCATCAATTAGACAAATACAGAAAGTACATCGTACAGAAATTCTGTCTGTTCTTTGCCACCCACAAAATTCCAGAAACCTGTCTTCATTCTCTCCTATCACCTTATCTAGTTCTTCTTGGGTTTCGGCTGTGCTGATCTGTTGATAAAAAGTGAGGTTGTTGTTCTATGGACATTGAACAAAAATTAACCAAGCAGATAAAACACGAAGAAAAATGAATCGTCGAATAAGATAACTTAATGTATCTGAAAGGATTATATACACTGTACGTGCAATTAAGAGTTTTATACAGGTTTTTAGTCTATTTTTGTTTTGGCCATGGTGCTGTCTGCTTTTCGATATTTTTTATTTAGAATACCTCCTTGGTTCCTTCATATATAATCTTTTTTACAGCATTTATGACACCTTTGAGGGTATATTACTATTTACAGTATGAACAAAATACCAATAATATTTTGAATAACATCTAAAATCAAATTGATACTCATTACATGAACATTGTTACATGTTTTATATTCAGCATCGAGAATATTAATTATTATTTTCAGAATTGATGATACAGTTATGGTTAATAATAACGATGGGTATTTTCACAATCGACAATACATGTACAGTGCTATTTAATATTTACATCAATGATAATACTGAATACAATTGTTGGTTGGTGTATTGTTGTTTTTGCGTTCACTCAATACTTTGTCATTTACACTGAGACGTCACCGTTTGTCGGTTAAGGGCGTCATATTTGCTTACGATCGGCACTTTTGGCGGTAGAGCAGGGATGCTTCTTTAACGTACCGATACCTACTGTGACGCGGGACCTCGGTTTTTACTGTCTAATCCGAAAACGCACGATCTCATGATTATAAGGCGAACGCTCTTACCACTAGGCCACGGCAGCCCACTAAAGATAAGAGTTACATTAGTGTTTATACTGACTGATATTTCCATCAATTACAATGCTTATTAATACCTACAGTTTTTACAATACTTTTCAACAATTATATCAATTCCCAACAGTAGCGAGATCACTGACAAAACTTATTTTACTTAGAAAATGGATGTACATCTATTATTACTAGCAGGCGCCGTCATGACTCAATGATTACCGTGTTGCCCTTCTGGTCGTGACCTTGTGGGTTCGAATCCACGCTTTAGAATCGGTTGGTTTTTTTTTCTTGCCATTCGGATGACCAAAAACCAAAACCGAGAACCCGTGTCAGAGTAGGTGTCGGCATATTTAAAAACCCTCAATGGCCGCAAGTTCCCAGCATAGGCAAAGTTTATCGCCTTTCATCGGTATACGGTGACGTCTCCGCATAAATGAAAGATTGTTGAGTGAGATGTTGAATAACAATACAACTTACCAACATATATTACTTACAGCTTTAATATATTCTTTCAGATTGGTGTTGACCACATACATTGTGTTGAGTTCGTGTGTAAATTCTTTTTGTCTGAAGAAGCTAATGATATAGGGTGGGAAGTACGGAAACCCTGGTCCGTCACTAATAATGGAAAGTACTAGAATTTTACCAAAATAGTAAAACATGTCTCCCTGGATCGCTCTTTGGTTGTTTACCGGAAGTAAAAATCCACCATTTCCCTCAAACATATCCATCTTCGAGCGTGTGAATTCCTTCAGTAGTAATGTAAAAAATTCCTTACTTGGTCCACCCAAATTCACCACCTCTTCTGTTAGTCCTCCGGCTTTGAATTGTATGTCTAAGAGATTTAATTCACTCCCTTTTGTTTTAAAATGAGGCATCGAACCGTCGAATATACTCTCCCTGTCTATCATTAGGACGACTTTATGTCCTTTCTGCTGTTTTCTGAGATCACGGATAATGTTGACCATTTCGCCATCCCGAGCTGAAAATTTATTGTTTTAACATTTAAAAAGAAAACAAACTCTACGTTTCCATACAGAGAATAATGACATGAAACACTTGATTAAAGATCAATAAAACAGAAAATAACTGTTACCGTAATATCGCTGTGATTGATACTTTGCCATAAAAACCATTTGATGCTTATGTCGCCATGAACAAGTACGACATAGCTAAGATATCCGGTTTTCTTTATTAAATATCCATTTATTTTCATATTTAATTTTTAAAACATATTTCAATGGATTTATATATTTCGATTTGAACTCAGCACTATCTAAATTATCTTCTTTAAGTATTCAAATAGGATATTCAACAGTTGCTTTGAAAATGAATTACACTTTAAAAACTGGAAGTTTGAGTAAACATTGAAATGTAACTAAAATAATTGTGAAATGTATTTAGTCGTTTGCAATAAGAGCTTTATTTATTGTTTGAAGTGTTGTATGTCTGTTTTATCACTTTATTGTAAAGGTTTTGCCTACTTAATGTTACACGGACAAAAATATTTTTGAATTATTACCCGATCTGATGATCTAAACACTAATCATGAACTTTTTACTACATTTAATATCTACTAACCTATATATTATTTTTATTTTTAAATATTTATTTTAAATTTTAAATAAAAAAAATTTTTTTTATAAAAATTTCAAATAAATATTT